>BJCM01235978.1:0-21086 GCA_018326385.1 Flaveria bidentis
GCCTTCATGAAGGCAGCCAAAGATAGACAGAAGTCGTATGCTGATAAGCGACGCAGACCGATTGAGTTTAAGGTGGGTGACCGGGTTGTGTTGAAGGTCTCACCTTGGAAGGGTATCATCCGATTCAAAAAGCAGGGCAAGTTGAGCCCAAGGTATATAGGGCCTTTCCGAATTGTTGCTCGAGTAGGAGAGGTGGCCTATAGACTGGAATTACCAGATCAGTTAGGTGGAATTCAACTGACATTCCATGTATCTCATCTGAGGAAGTGTTTAGCGGATGAAGATATGATTGTTCCACTGGAGGATATCAAAGTGGAAGAACGGCTCAATTACGTGGAGAAACCAGTGGCAATCATTGATCAAAAAGAGAAGAGGCTGAGAAATAAAGTACAGTGGAAGCACAGGAAGGGATCCGAGTCTAAGTGGGAGACTGAAGAAGAAATGAGGCAGCATTACCCACAATTCTTTGAGGAATAATAGGTTTCGGGGATGAAACCTATATAAGGGGGGTGGAGTTGTAACACCCAGTTATTTTTTTTAAAGTCAAGAAAGAAGAATAAAGTGAAAAAAAAAAGAAGGAAAAGAAATAAAACCCAAGTCTAGGGGTTAAAAGTGACAAAAAGGACAAAATCTTTGAAAAGTGGGTGTAAAAGGTGGTATGGCCGCCCATATGTCACACGCATCACAAATTCTCGGACATTTTATAGAGAGAAGAAAAGTGTAGCAGAGAATTCTTCGTTTTGGAAGGAAGAACAAGAAACAATTCGAATTCAAGGTAAAAATTCATGGTTTTATGGTGTTCTTAACCGGTTATGTCCTCAGGTGTATGCTTATGTGTGTTTGTTTGTGTTCGTAATATGTTAATAGTGGGTTTCTAGGCGGTTGAATTCAAATTGCAGACGAGTTTGAAAGAAGCCATACTCAAGAGCTGCAAAGGTGAGTTCTAGAACCCCTCTTTTTACATGTTTAACTGATTTTGGGGCTAGAAATGCATGAATGTATGTTTTTATTAAACTGGGTTTTGAACCTGTATGTATGAATGCATGTATGTTGTGGTTGCATTATGATGTTGGTCTATGTTCATGATTGTTGATGTTATTGTTGTGTTTCTAAGGCTTAGAAGGTAAGATTTAAGCTTAGAACATGGTAGATGGTATTGGGGAACCGAATCTGATGTTTGGGTATGAATGGGTTGAGAATAATTTCCTAAGTGTAGAAAAATGCGGATGGAAAGTTAATATGTATGAGCATTGACTAAGTATGTGAAATGCGGATGGCAAATGCGGATGAGAAAGTCTAAGTGTGAGCAAATGCCGATGACCAATGCAGATGAGCATTGACAAATGCGGATGAGTAAGACCAAATGCGGATGAGAAAGTGAACAAATGCGGATGACAAATGCGGATGGAGTATGGGAAATGTTGATGAACAAAAGGGCAATGCGGATGAACACTTAGAATATTTTCCGACTTCTTGGAAAAAAAGTGAAGTGTAGGCTTTGACTCGGGAGATTTCCGGGGGTTGTGTAAGTTGACTTTTGAGGTCATAGATGTTAAGATGGGCATGTTATGATGTATGATTGATGCTTATGCATGATGGTATGTATGATGTATGTTATGTATGTATGATGCGTTGTATGATGATGTTGTATATGCATGTTAATGTTCCTTTTATGTATGTTTATTTTCCCATGGCTTTATGTTGAATGTTAATGAACGAAATTAAAGTATTATGCAACGTAAAGTGTAAGATAATGAAAAAGAGGAACGAAATGAAAGAATGCATGCATTAATGAATGAACAAACGAAAGAAAGGCTTGCAAGCAAATGTATGGAGATTCACACTCAATGCGGAGTGTTAGCTCAACCGTGTGCGGGTTAGCTACCCCATGAGGATGCACATTGGGGCTTAATCCAGATGATTAAGCAAATGTATGGAGGTTCACACCCAATGAAGGGTTGTCAGCTTAACTGTGTGCGGGTTATATACCCCATGAGGATGCACAGAGGGGTTCAGTCTTTGTGATTGACCAGACGTATGGGGTTCTTATCGCTTAACCCTAGATGAATTGCTTGGTGCTCTAGAGGGGGGTTAAGCACGTGACAGGACCTAGATGAAATGAGAAGATAATATAAGTACAAAAAGAACGATGATGAAGATAATAACTATTATCTATGTGTACGTATGATGTATGATCGCATGAAAGCAAAGAACGGTTTAAATGAAAGAAAAGTATTTTTTATTATAAAACTAGAACTCACTCAGCAACGCTGACTTTTATGTGTTTCCAGTTAGCAGGTAATGGTTGCTGAGGATGGCATGAGACAGCTACTCAGCTCTTTTGGATGGCATCCATATTTATAATGCTTTTGTGATGTAATGCAACATGTATTTGTAACTTGATAACATTGTATTGTTTTGCAAAATCTTTTATAATAAAATGAGATGTCTATTTTGATAATTCTGCTGCGAGTTTTTATGAAAGATAAATGTATTTGTATGTTTTATGTGTAATGAATAACCAGCTGTAAGCGTCCCGGGAACGGGGCCTTACATATGGTCTCTGACACTCCGCTGTAGACCTCTGATACTGCATGGCATTTTTTCAAAAGGCCATATAGTTGATCATACTTTATTTCACTATTGACCTTTTTATGTTAGTATAAATTACCAACTTTAGTTGGTGACAAAAGGTAAGTCATGGACATGTCATGACTATCATAACTTAGATAAGACATTATCTAAGATACCTAAAACTATAGCTTTGTAGTATTTGCTTTAGTTAGAGGATTCCAGCTGGTATCAAAGTATATCTGACTGTAGATAATAGTATATATAGTTTCTTATTGTAACTCTTGTAGCAAGATTGTAAGAGTCTTGTAAACTTTGAGTTGAGAAATAATATATACAAGTATCTTGAAAATATTCTCTTGTGATTCTCTTGTGTGACTTAGTATATTATAATCTGTTACTCCAGGATACTCACACTTGAATCAAATCATGAAGAATTAGATCAAAATATAATAATCACAATCAAAACCCCTTTGATCTTTAATTAGATTGCAAATAATGTGTTTACAAGTAATCCCCCAATGTCTTGGTCATTCAACCACTACCAACACTAATGAAAATTAACCTATTTATAGTCTAGACTAATATTCACTAATTGCACTTAACTCCCTAGACTTAGGCTAATTAATACAAAATTACATATGAAGCAGAAAAATGACTAAAAACAAGATAAAATATATTTTGTTCACACAAAATATATTTATTACAATATAAATCCTAGTCATCTAAATCTTCAACGTCTCGTCTCAGTTCCTCGTCTCGAATGTATCGAGTTTGACTTTTGCGTTGACTTTGACAGTGACGTTGACTTTTGTTGACTTTGACTGCGTTGATAATATAGACTATCTTGTACAGCCCCAACATTATTTCATATCAGTTTGACTTTTGTGTTTGTTTGTGAGTTTGAGAGAAAATACTTGTGTTGAGTATAAAAACCGATCCTGCATGCATTACAAGTATAAAAACATTTACATGTTTAAGTTAATAAGGTTAACATGTTTCACCTCAAAATGATGTGAAATAATATAAAAAGAGGCAAAGAAACTCACGTGACCAATAAATATACAATTGAGGATTAATAAGAAAATAATCGCCGTTCCAATGTAATCCTTCAAGAGATACCTATATATATATATATTTATATTTATATATATATACAAGATTTAACTAATAAGATTAGCGATTTAACGAGAGCTAGGGTGTTTATTGAAATTGTGGGGATTTTAAATTATGTAATAAAGAATTATACCATTTATGTATTTTAATATAGAGAAAATAAAATAAAAATTAAATCATCAATGATAACTAGTAAAGTTTAAATATAAAATTTGAATAAACATTTTAAATAATCGTGATTTAAACGATAATTATTTAAAGGTAACGTTTGAACTAATAACAAATTTTTTTGGTGGATTAAAACTATTACTTAAGTTTGATTTCTATAAAAATAAACTAATTATAGCATTAGTTTAGAATATTTAATAAATATATAAAAGTAATTTTAAGAAATAATTTTCAAAAAATAATTAAGTGTCTATAATAAACAAAGTTAATAAAAATGATTTTTTTATAATTTTTAGAAATTTCCTGTATTTATTTTGAAGGCCAAAAAGCCTAAAAAATATATGAGGTTTCCCGGATTCTAATCGGGGACCTCTTGTTTGAGAGAGTGGCTATGTAACCAGTGAACCAAAGGCCTTGGCCGCATTGTATCTTTGTTTTAAAATCTTAAAAATATAACCCAAATAAAATCCTCAATACATATAAACCCTAGATCAATCGAACCCAAAATTGAGCAACGATTCGAGAGTTTCAACTCGATTAACCTTAGGACATTTTATCCCTAAGTGAAATAGAGTAGAATGATGTATTATACTTATTTGATTAAGACCAAATTGTAGTATTTGGGCTTGGTTTTGTCTCCTTGAACTTGCAATGAACAGGGGCTTAGAATTTGATTGATTAAAATCTGTGTATCAGGAATTTGTAAGGGATCAAAGGGGACATTTGCCCTCTATTATATAGGTTTGATTTGTATGTTAAGGTGTCGAACAAGCATCGGTTTTTGTTCTACTATTTCGGTTACAGTTGATTGTTTAATCGATGGTTTAACTCAAATTAAACGATGTATTAAACTTGATAATGATTATTCGAACATTTCTGATCGTTTAAGTTGATTATTCATCATAATGTATATGTTGATCGGTTATGAAACGATTGAGATGTTGATTTCGGTTCAAATCCCCTTTAATTCCGAGTTTAATGGTCCAATTAGTCATGGGTTCGAGTCCACAACACTACCCCGCGTTGATTGGTATAATTAGTGTGTACAAAAACGATTAATTTTCGGTGTTTGATGGTCACCAGAGCTCGGCCGGAGGTTGGTCGGCCGGTGACCTAAATATCGAGGAGAAAAAGGAGAGTGGAGTTTTGATTTTCTAATTTACACAAACAGCCCCTCAACTTTGAATGTTTATTATTTTATGCTTAAACTTTCTTTTAAAGTTTATAAATTGACAAACAAACCCCTTTAACTTACTTAATTTAAGTTTTAAACATTTATAAGTTTGATAATTTTAAAAATTGTTATTATTATTATTATTATTTTATTATGTTAAATTTAATAATTAAACTATTAACTTTCAAATTAAAGAATTAAAGACAAACTAATAAATAAGCATAAGTAACCCTTAAGTTTCATAAATGACAACAATGGTCCTTACAAGAACATAATGATGTTAACTTTTAATTTAATGAAAATACGAGATGTTACACTAAATCCCCCGAGAAGGACATGGACGTTTTTCTTAGGCCGTTGGTGGATGAGCTTAAGCAGTTGTGGGTGTCGAGCATACGTACTAAAGACATGGCGACAAACACATTTTTCACAATGAGGGCGGCTTTGTTATGGACTATAAACGACTTTCCAGAACGTAGTAGTCTATCAGGTTGGAGCACGTAGGGCTACAAAGCATGCCCGACTTGTAACGAATACATTCCTTCAATGCGTGTCACAGATAAAGTCGCTTATGTTGGTCACCATCGGTTTTTAGATGAAAAACATGAATAAATAACAAGCTTGGACTTCAATGGAGAACCCGAGATAAGAGCCCTTCCAAAACAATTTAATGATACTGATATAGAAACACAACTTAGTCGGTTACACCACCGTTTACCGAGTAAGCCTCCTGATTTTGGAGGTGTTAAATCAAAGCGGGAGTAGTATGAGTTAAATTGATCCAAACGAAGCATATTTTTTGAACTTGAGTACTAGTCTTCTCTACAGTTAAAATACAACTTAGATGTGATGCATATAAAGAAAAATATGTGTGATAGTTTGTTAAGTACTCTTCTAATGAATGAAAAGAGCAAAGATACACTAAACACACGGGTTGACTTGAAGAATCTAAATATTCGGAGTAGGCAGTGGTTGGAGAAAAAAATGGCAAGTGGTATAGCCCCTACCTAAAATACTCATTGAAACCAGGGATCGAAAGTTATTTTGTGAGTTTATAAAGAATGTAAAGCTGCCTGATGGATTCGAATCTAATATCAATAAGAGAGTGATAGATAACAATACTAACATTATTGGGTTGAAATCTCATAATTGTCATATTCTCATGCAATGTTTGATACCGATTGGTGTTAGTGGTTTTTTGGCCAAAGATACTTATACACCAATAGTTGATCTGTGTACATTTTTTAAGCCACTTTGCTCCTCAACACTATTAATAGATGATATGAAGAAAGCTAAAGAGGCAATTCTTATAATATTGTGCAAGTTAGAATTGATCTATCCTCTAGGGTTTTTTTGACAATATGGTTCATTTAGTTTTGTATTTACCTAATGAAGCAATTAGTGGTGGTCCAGTGTGTATGAGATGGATGTATCCATTTGAAAGGTTTATGAAAAAACTAAAAAATTATGTTAGAAAGAAGGCAAGACTAGAAGGTTGTATAGCTAAAGGTTATGTTACTGAAGAACCTCTTTCATTTTGTTCGAGGTACCTTCGAGATGTTGAGACTCAGTTCAATTGCCCTGATAGAAATGAAGATATCATTATCAAAAAAAGGAATATATATGCATTTTAGTTAAAATGTCGTCCGGCTAGCGCAAAAAAGATGAAATATCTTTCTCCAAGCGAAAAACTGAAGTTAGAATGGTTTGTCCCCGATAGTTGTCAAGAAGTCAGAGAATATATGAAGTAAGAGTTCCTATCTTTAACTTTTTATCATTAGTTAAATATATTCGATGAAATACAAAAAAGAGTTCAAATCTATATTTGTTAGCTAATTTATATATAACACAATATTTTCTTAGGTTTATTCGATGAAATACAAAATTCTCCAGATTTTCACTCAAAGTTGTATGCTCTTTCAATGGGTGTGGATGTAAAAGCCTATAATTACATTGCTTGCATAGTCAACGGTGTTAGGTTTATGATACTTGCACGTGACGCGCAACGCACAACACAAAACTCCGGTGTTTTAGTGGAATGTGAGAATGGTGAGAAATAGTATGGCCAAGTTAAAGAGATTATTGAGTTGTGCTATTGAAACGGGTATTCCACAGTCCTATTTCATTGCAAATGGTTTGATACTCGAAGGGGTGTTTCATATGACAATAATATTACCAATATTAACACCGAATGCGAATGTGGCAAAGACGATCAACTCATATTTGCTTCCCAAGCTACACAAGTGTTTTACATCTGAGAACCTTCTCGGAGAAACCAAAAAAATAATAATCAGTGGGTCATCGAGAATCTTAATCATCGTAAAATTTGGGATCGACTGCCATCCAATGATTGTGTTATGGAGAACATTCAAAATGTTGATAATGACTCAACAGAAGATGTTGGCGTTGTTCATAATCATTCTTCATCTAATAGTGTACTTTTCATTGACTTCACCTAATACTTTCAAAATATTCCTATTTATTTAGTCTATGACGAGACTATAAGTGAAGTTAATCCACCAAATGTTACTGCTAATGTGATGCCTAAGGACAAGGGTGATTATGATGAAAAGGATTTTGATTATGACACTTAGGGGTCTGACAATGAGATTGAAGAATATGAGGGAGACTCAGATTAAATGATTTGTTACAGTTTTTATATGTATATATTTCATATAAAACTTTGTTTGTATTTTCATGTTGTAGTTAATAAATTTATTCTTATAATATGTATATCTTATAATTTTTACAGACATGATATCTTTTTGGATTGTTTTAGTATACCTCATAGCTGATGTAATGAGCCATAGAGGTGATGGCGCGGGAGATCCACCAGTTCCTTCTTTTGGCGGCCCCGGAAGCCATCAGTTAGATGGTAGTATTATATATTCTTGTTTATTTAACTATTATTGATATATATTGTAAGTATTGATTTTTTTATTATAAATGCAGGTTTGCCTTCTCGGGAAACAAGAGGGAAGGCAAAAAATAAAAAAGTTGCAGCAGGAGTTGGAAAAAAGGGGGTCCTTTATCTCTTCCTTTTGATAGAGCTGTCACGTATACCCCGGTCGGTGAACATAATTATATGTTTGTTCGTGAGGTGGGGATATACATGGAGGCTATTATCCTTTTAATGTACGTTCATTGACTCATCTTTCAGATGCTCAGAAAAATATGTTGGAGGAGCATATGGCGGTAACTTTTATATGTTTTATGTTTATTTTTCGGTATTTATTTAACTAACTTCATTTTGTTTAACTTAAATGTAGCGAAGCTTTGATTTTGATGAGATTTTGCGAGATCGTGAACACGCTCAGATTGAGGGTGACATTCGTTTTGTGTATCTCAAACGATTCAGAGATTGGAAAAACAATGCAAAAAGACACTTTAAGCGTGTTGGAGGATATGAAGATGTGGAACAAGCAAGGCCCAACCCTCCAAAGGGAATGAATCATGAAAATTGGATGAAAAAAATTGTTTTTTTCTTAAGTGACGGACACAAAAAAGCCTCATCATCAAACAAAGCAAACCGACAACTACAACAATACACTAATCGTGGAGGGACTGCCTCGTATAGTAGTTATTATTACAAGAATGTAATGTTTTAATTATTTCTATGTGTATTGTATACAAGTATTTATTTAATATATATATATATATATATACTTATAAATGTTAAACAAAATAAGAGCAGACTTGAGGCGTTTCAGAATGCTCATACCAGTAAAGATGGAATCTTTGATACGGAGATAGCAGAGCAACAATATGTAAGTTTTATATAAAGTAGAGTTTTGAAATATTAATAGGGGACCTTTGTGTGTGTGTGTGTATATATATATATATATATTAAATCACTTTTTGTTAATTAATATTGAATCAACTCAAAGGACGGTTTGATAAGCTAAGCCAATCCCAAAATGAAGAAAAGTGCTCGTCAACGCCAAATGAAGTCGAAGTTTTTGATTCGGTTTTGGGAGAACGCCGCGAACATATTAGAGGGATTGGACGTAAACCGTCTTCATCTGTAGGGTCGAGTTCGTTTGTCCATGAGCAGGAACAAATACCTCAGACACTTTCAGAGATATTAAAGTTATACAAGTTGAACAGGTCAAAATGGGTCAAAATGGAAAAAATAAACTATAATTGCTTAAACTTGAAGGTGTTATGTGTATTATTGTTGATTTATCTTAAACGGGTCAAAATGAGTAAATTTAAGTTGAATTATGTATATTTTGGTTGAAATGGGTCAAAATGATACAAACATATTTGTCAAAATACAACAACTTATAATGTATGTTTTGTTTTGTAGCCTCAAATTGCAAGTCTGTTTCAAAATGTAAACTTTATGTCTCAAATGACTTAACTTGTTGCATCTTAAAAAGCTACACAACGAGCTGATGAAGATGATTCGGACGAGGAAGATGAATAGGATAGCGGTTAAATAGTTTAAGTTTGTATTAACGACATCTAATGTTGAAGTTAAACAATGTATTAGCTTACTTAATTAGTTAACAATCGTAGTAGACTTCTTAATATTATTTGTATGTGTATGTTATTTGTGTTATTGGGAAATCTGAGTTTATTTTTATACAGGTTTATTCGGTTATTAAAGATGAAAATTAAAAAAAACAAAAAACAAAAAATGGACTATTAGCGGCGACAAATGTCTTTGCTAATAGTCCCTTTCCCGGAATTCTTAACAAACACAAATAGCGGCGACTATGTCGCCGCTAATAATATTAATAGCGACGAATTATTAGCGGTGACTCATTAGCGGCGACATGTTGTCGCTATTACTAATAGCGGCGACAAACCCCCTTAATAGCAGCGAAATATGTTGCCGCTATTAGTCTCCCTTCTTGTAGTGTGTAATACGGTGATGGAGTGCGAGAGCTTGCACCTTCTGGCATACAATTCCTATTGTCATCTACAACTTTTGGGTTGGACTAGGTTGTGTCTAGTATGGGGCTCATGGCTCAAGAAATGATGATTTAGGGTTTACACCTTCAAAACTATCATTTAAGGCCTGCATACGTATTTTAGAGACAAGTAGCTTTATCTCAACCTCTAAAATCAATCAATTCTGAATATTTTGAATTAGAAAATCCTTTGGTTTTTAGTTTTTAGGTTAATGTGCGTTAAATATTGTTACCATAGATTTATCACCACAAAATATTAGATATGTCTATGGATTAATACCACAAAATATATCAATATGTTATTCTAATATTTAGCATGTTTCGTTATATCAAACTAGTTACTTTCGTAGCCTTTTGAAAAGGTCAATGTCTCCCTTACTGCCATAGAAAAGAAAACAAAAGAAATTCATGCACGTAACTAACTTAAATATGTGTTCATAATAAACTATACAACCGAATGTAACTTGTCAAATTTGAACTCCCCGTGGAAACTTTCACATCATGAAACGTCCAAAACGATTTTTTTTATCTTCTAGTTAATATGAGATTAATAAAATCTTCGAGACGTTATATTAATTTTAGATATAATAAATCTGTGTTTTTTATATATGTACTTTTGATAACTCAAATTAGCTTCTAACATGTGGCATTTAAAAGAGTATCATCTAACTTATTTATTGTTGATCTCACGACCCTTCTTTATCATCAAAAGAAATAATTTCAATTTTAAATTGTGGTCGAGGTTATGTTCTTCATCATAATATATTAAATTTATAAATACCAAAAATGTTAACCATTTTTGACCTTTACGTTAAAATACTTTATTGGTACTTATACTAAAGCTTATAGCATTACATGGTAAGATTGTAAAACATAATTCAAATGAATTAGGAGAGATAGATTGGTTATTCTACTTCATCACAAACATTTAAGGATATGATAACATGAGGTTAGCTCAAAACTTTAAATTTAGTTACATAAACAGGTTATTGAGAGGAAGAATACATCAAACATTACAAGAAATATGTCAAACTCCATTAGTGAACAATTAATCCTTTATCCTTTTTGGTGTGACTTCATAGCAACTACCAGTGATATATTTAATAAAGTATAGTAGTAACAATTCTTGATAAAACCCATTATAAACTCATTAGAGGTAGGAAGTCATTAATAGGTCAATAACAACTCTTTGGTAGCAAATTATTTATCATTAGCATTAAGGTTATCTCCTATACATACATATACATATATATACATATATAAACATATATATACATATATATATATATGAGACCATGTGTCGTCGCTGTCTATGTTTTCCCATATATAAAAGAAAATAATGTTTTATGTGTAATAATATTATTATAAAAATTATGATTTTAATTGATTTTGAAGGGTGTAGCGGGTTAATAACATTTAATCCTCTCCATATAAATAGGGTAAGATTTTTTTGTTAACCATTGTTTATTGTGATAACCCAATAACCCAGATGCAAAGAGCGCTTGTACCATGATTACGTAGTGTTACTAACTTTTACACCTTATTACACCAATGATGTAATGATTTTCCTCCATTTCCAAAATTTCTCTCTTTTTAAAAAGTTTCATCATTTCTAAGAATATTCTTAACTTTCTTGTATGATGTTATTTTTATATACAAATTACACCATTAAATATATCGTTTTCTAATTCAAGTATTATATTGCTAATTTTTTAATAAAAAAAGTAATGTTCCCTACGAACCACTAGTTTTACCACTGTAATTTTAACTTACGGTGTTGACGTGGTCTGTTATGAACCATTAGTTGGTTTAATGGGTTATCGCAATAAACAATAGTTAACATTTGATCCTTATATATATATATGAAACTAGGTTAGAGCTCATGTATTACATGAATAGAATAAATAAAACATATTAAAATCATTAGTTCTATGAAAATTTATTTTCTAAATTTTATTATCTATTAGTAAAATAAAAATATGGTGAATATTTAAAAGTTATAACACATAGATTATTACTTTATGTTTAATATGTATTAATAAATTATTAAAATAGTTACATTTATATTTTAAATGTTTAATTGTTTAATTTTACTTATTTACAATAATTAACATTTAATATGAGAAAGACAAAAAACAAAAATATAAATATATCTATTTTAACATATTTAGTTAAAAAGGAAAGTGAAAATAAATGATTTTATAATATTTGTATTTATTACGAGAGAGAGACGGAGAAATGATTTTTTTAATATGCTAAAATGATGACACGTGTCATTTGATATGTTTGAATTATAGAAAACTTTCTTTTATTGTAGGTTATAGATGATTCTATGCATAACATAATATCCTGCCAAAACAACGAAACAAAATAAATCTTTCATTTTATTTAGATGTTGTAACAGCCACCGTACATTATATTGTCGGTTTTGACATCCGGTGCACCCTTAGGGTGGGCGCTTAAGGGTGTGTTGACTACTAAAACTTATAATATTTGGTATGATAGTTAGGTTCTTACATGTTGTTATGTTGATTATGAATATACATGGTGTTTACTATCCACACAACACTAACAATAAATTGTTAACTACGAAAAAAATATATGTTATTATGAATGTATTGTTTAGCGCTTTAGTATGGAAACAGGTTGATATATGGTGTCTGGAACGTAATTGATAAATGGGCGTAAACACTCTCCTCATAAAACACATACATATACACATGTCACTCATTGATATATATATATACATAGATATATATATATATATATACACATATATATATATATATACATATATATATATACATATATATATGTATATATATATATATATGTACATATATATATACACATATATGCATATATATATATACATATATATATATATACATATATGTATATATATGTATATGTATACATATATATATATATATGTATACATATATATATACATATATATATACACATATATATATACATATATATACACACACACACAGAGTGTGTTTAGAATCAGTCAACGTACCAGGTATTGCTGTTGTTGCTGTTGTTGTTGCTGTTGTTGTTGCTGCTGTTGTTGCTGCTGTTGTTGCTGCTGTTGTTGCTGCTGTTGTTGCTGTTGTTGTTGCTGATGTTGTTGTTGCTGTTGTTGCTGCTGTTGTTGCTGCTGTTGTTGCTGTTGTTGTTGCTGTTGTTGTTGTTGCTGTTGTTGTTGTTGTTGTTGCTGCTGTATACAGGAACGACACAACCCTACTCTCTATATACATACATGAACACACATACGTACGTATGTATATACATACATACGTACATGCATGCATGCATACATATAAACAAATAGAGTAGGCTTGATCATTAAGTTTTCATCCCAATTATATATATATATAAAACAAATTGTAACTTAAGTATTATATGTAATACTGAGGTAAGTTCAGTTTTTCCTCCTGATGTTTGACAAGAATAACCATATTTATTTAAAAGATTACAAACATTAATTTATCTTCAAAAGTTTTCTAACTTATTTGAATTTAAATCCAAAAGTTCCCTTAGTTGTTTCAATTTAAATCCAAAATTATGAAGCTTTTGTATTATAATCAAAACAATTTATGAAACTTTTATAAGTAAATTGATGTTTTCAATTTTTAAAGGGAAATAGTAATTGTTAAAACCACGGAGGGTAGAAGAAATAAGTAATTTTTGTAGAGGTCATACAGTTTTCTTTTAAAATAAATTTCCCAAAAACATAGTCCATATAAAATTTACAAAACCAAACAACTGTTAATTAAAATGTTAAAGGAAAATAATAATTAGTTTAGCAGGTTAACGAGAGACTTGAATCTGTATTTTCAGAATCGGAAATCACTCAAAGAACATTCTAGTTATGTTATTTGAACCGTTTTCAGTTGAACCGGTCGGTTTTTTGTCAAACTGGTTTAAACGGATTGGGTGGTTGTACTCAAATTCAAAAAAAATTAAAATTTTAATCTCCTTGGAAATCTCATTTTATACTCATTTTAGTATTACACGTAATATAAATATAATATTTTCATTTTCTGTTTTATTTAGATATATATAAGTAATTCTAATACTTATTTTAGTTATGACATTTTCCAGTTCTTTAATCTAATCTGATTGGGTGGACCAATAAACTAGTTAATTGATTGGTTCGTTATTCAATCTGTTGGGTTGGTGCTGAGGATTTGGCCAGTTTGTAGATTCTAAAAGTATTTTAATGGAGTCAGTATTTTTAAATGCTTAAATCATATAGAAGCAAATGTCTTTATAAATTGAAATAAAACACTATATGGTTGTTTCGTACAAGTTTTTATCTTTTAAAAACGTTGCATTATGTATTTGACAGAACCTTATTTAAAGAACTATTTCTCAATATAAGAAATTCAAGAATCATTCATGTGTCCATCACCCATCCAATTAGCAATTACGTTTTCACATGTTTCATTGAAGAAAAACTTCTAAAAAAATTAACCGGTTGATTAACGACAATCCCTTAAGTAACGAGTCTTGAGTCTTGTCTTTAGATCGAAATCATCCCTTCTACCTCTTGAGTATTAAATGCAATTTGCAAGTCCATGTTAGGCTTTATGAGAGAGAGCTAATTTATTATAATTAACTTATGAGTTTCACAGTGAACTTATTTAACTTTTTAATTAATTACCTCATTAGCTTTTTTTCAAGGTCTTAGGTTTATATTACTTTCCCTCTAAAACACAATGGTGTCACTCGAATAACTCGTATATACATCTCCATGTACGCACGAAAATTTATTGTATTCATGTGACTGCAGTCTGTTCAAACTAAGTCTGCCATGTATTTAGGGGCCTTAAGTGAAGAATTTTCTTTTACCCATTTTTTGTTTTTAATAGGTTTCAAGATGTTTGTACGTGATGAGATAATTAAATGAGTTAAATAATTAAACCCAAATCATATTTGAGTAAAATAAGTTAATTTCAATTGCATAATGAGTTAAATTTATAAAAAAAAGGTTTGTTTTAAATATATATATATTACTTTTATAAAAAGCTAAGTCCCTCCTTGGGCTGGCATTGTAGATCCGATTTAAAAAACATTGAGTAGAACACAAAAGTGAGGGAGTGTGTTTAGTAATTAAATGGTTTAATCGAGTATGAACCGAGAATAGTATACAACACAAAAGTCGGTAACATGATGATTTGTAATTGTAGGTGAAGAAAAGGATCAAGGTGGCAGTTGGTCGTTGGTTCCGATATTGTGGGACCCTTGAAGATTCCTAGGTTGGTGTGTGAAGGTGAAACCACGTACGACCGACGTGTAAGTGGGGCCACTAATCGACGATGACGATGAGATCTAAGCGGCGAAACCACAGGCGCTGATGGGTGGGGTTTGTATCTTAAAAATCTTATTCTAAACCACGTGTGCATGCGTAGGATAGGGCCCCACTTCTTTCTTGGTCAAACTTGCAATTTTCCAATTCTTTGCCTCCAACCAAGTGCTGTCGGTAAAAATCATATAGTTATTATGTTTTTTTTTTTTTTTTGTTTTTGGTATGTTTTTAAAACACTATTGGGTATCAACTGGATGTTTTATTGGTACGTCGGTTGGATTGGTCGGATGATTTGTAATTATTTTAGTAAAAGTATGTAATAAAAAACTAAAATATTAAACAATATATATAAAAAGCCGGGTGTTAAATCAGTTTTTCTTTTTCATTTTCTTTACATTTTCCCAAATATTTCCCGTTTGAAGGGTCTCGTCCTAGTTTTTTTGTTTTTACCAAATTAATTAATTTTTTTTCTTTTACATCTATATCTCATACTTTATAATTAATAAACTAAAAACATAAAAAATTAAAAATTAAAAATACATAAAAATTAAAAATACAAGATAATATTTTATTAATAAAGTAAAATAGTAATTCATTTGATTCGATTGATACAAATGCTCAAAATTCTTGATAAAATCTCACCGTAGGTTACCGTGGATTGTGCATAATCGTAAACGTTAAAGTATTCAATTCAACTGGTGCTTTGCGTGGAGGATTCTCTATGTTGTCAGGAGATATCACCGTATCATCCATCTTCTAAATCATATCATTAGGTTAATACACACGTGTATGATTTATCTAGTTTATTAAGAATGTAGTTGTTTTGTGAGATGTTGAAGTATATGGCACTTATCGTTTTCGTTTGAAATGTTCTATGGTGGGTATGACAACCTTTTAACTATGGTTGCCCATATTGAATATGATTGGCAAGATGATATCCAGATAAATTCAACTCCTTTTACCCACAAAAGGACATTTGGGGCGGTTCAATGACTAACATCATTAAACAAATACAATTAGTCAAGGACATTGATGTAATTTTTAGCTGTCCAGGACACCACTACCTCAAGTATTATCTTCAGTTGCTTATGATCACCCCTCATTAATATCCCTTAGAATTGGGTTAGACAATTCTTCCAACCTTATTATGACAATCTATATTCCCGATGTTGACGAGAAACAAAGATAACTAATTGAACCTGTTAATTCATCGATAGTACAAGGAAAAGCTCTTCTAATTATCATTGATTCACGAAGAATGATAATAGTTAGGGTTTTCACACAGTAACATGCATTATGAAAGATAGAAAAATTCATTTTATAAACTTCAAAACTAATAATCTCTCAATGGTTACATGAGTATAAAAAGCAAGCCAAAATTTGAATGGGCCACAAAACATAAATTGGGCAATAAAAAAAGTTTCAAAAAAACTAGAAAAAGTTAAAAAGGAAAATAACTCATGAAATAAGACGCTTTTAGGCCAGAATGATAGACGGTTGTGGAAACGCGCTTCTTGATCGAATTGTCATTTTGACTAGTCACATGCCCAAAATGAAGACTTCTAGTTCAAGTTATGGTCATTTTAGTGAAGCCCCTTGCGTTTGTTGGCCTCCAAGTATAAGATGGTCTGCTCCTCCACACTTGGGCCCACATCAGTTCCTCAATATCCTCGGAAAATCACGTTGTTGCTTATGTCCAGCATATAAAAGCTAACATTGTTGTAAGTCATTTTGCGAAGATGTTCCATCATCATAAAAATATTGCAAGCATTTGTATATTTTTCTGATGGATGTCGCCTCGGTTAAAAGTATATGTAAAGAGTGGTTAATCACCATTAATAGTAAATGACAAGAAGGATGTTAAATTCATATAGAATTAGTAAAACTATTAGCAACAAAGAAATTATATGAAGTAAACATTAAAAAACAACTTGTTAAAGAAATTATATAAAGTAAACATTAAAAATCAACTTGATTTAGTAACTAAGAAATTAGCAAAAAGAAATTCTTGGTTCTTTAACAATCTTGGGCAAAAAGTAACCAACTTCAAGATTCTGGTTTGATAAAGTATTGTTATCTTAGACAAACCTAGCGAGAAGTCATCAATAGTGAATCTATAATTGACTCCATTCATATAATAATCCAAGTGATAACTATCAGTCAAAGTTTAATGGACTCCATTCACATAATAATCGATTCAAGAATGTAAACCTAACTTCAAAACCGATTACAATATGAGTAAGAAAACCAAAGTCATATGAGATTAACATTAGATTTTAACCACAAAACATTTTTACCATAATTAAATCACAAGTTGAATCGATAGAATTTAAAGGGTTCAAAATTCAATCTCAAAAGTATGTTACAAACTAAAAAAGAAAAAAAATTGCACAAACCCATTCGCCAAAGTAAATCACAATTGAATTAACCTTGTCTTATCATTGACTCTACAAAACAAATTGAATTAAACGTCTGGATTCGGATGATCTTGATGTTAGAGAGGCTTTTCGAATGCATGAAATCACCAACTTTCATCCCTGATTGTTGTTGTGGAAGATGTCTTTTGTTTTAGGTTATTCTCCCTTTAGATCCCCTCAAATTAGGTTAAAGTCCATTAACATACAAGAATCATTTTGGTGGTGTCAACATCGATGGCGCCCTTGGCGTCAACAATGCTAAAGTTTACTGATTAATGATGGTTTTAACAGTGTTTATGATGACGCCGGCGTCGGTGTTGCACCACCTTTAGCATGGACCCTTATTTTTCACTTGCAATTTTGCAAGAGCTTTCTATGCAAAATTTTGTGACCTGTAACTCTTTTCCTAGCTCAAGTAATGCGCATTTTAAGTTACCAAGGTCACGACATCATTTTCTATGCCTCTCCATCCCGCGGCTTCAAATTTGCATCCCGATTCTTCCATAATCTTCATAATATTCATGTTTCACCAATAAACACAAAAGCATTCCAAAAATACCTCTATTTCTTATGATTTAAGACATAAAAACATGAAACTGGAATATTTAAACATTGAGCTTTCACCATTCAATAATTAACTCTCAGACACATTCAAGTATTTATCAAGCACAATAGGAACATCTCCGTATGCTAACTGTCGTATAGTGGAAGTGCACCTTTTTAGTGAAGTAAAACTCCATCAACCTCAAGGGTCAATTTAAAGTGGATTGGAAGTACTATAAATTCATCTCCAAATGGTGAATAATCAGTATAAATAGGACATTATCCATTTAAAACAATTTTTAAAACACTTAACTCAAGGATGTTGGATAGTTATTCCTAAAGAATTACATTGCTAGCCATTTATGGGCTTCTTAACAATCGTCTCTATGCATGTACCTTAAATATTATACATTAATATTAATTATAATATTTTATAAAATTAAACACACAAAAACACACACATACACATACACACACACACACACACACACACACACACATATATATATATATATATATATATATATATATATATATATATATATATATATATAAAAGGTTAAACATAATACATATATATATATAAGTTAAACATAATACATAAATAATACAACATAATATTTTATTAAAAAATAAAAAACTTCTTGATGAAGAGGTGGTGTCTTGAACTTCACCCAATGATAGCAAAACCACAATAGCTAAAAACTTAAAATTACGCTTACTCATCTCTATATTTTCTTCCATGGAACTTTGTAACATCAATGATAGCAAAACCACAATAGCTAAAAACTTAAAGTTACGCTTACTCATCTCTATATTTTCTTCCATGGAACTTTTGTAACATCAATGATAGCAAACCACAATAGCTAAAAACTTAAAGTTACGCCTACTCATCTTTATATTTTCTTCCTTGGAACTTTGTAACATTTGCCCATTTTAAAAATATAGATCCGAACCCATTTTGTCAATTATATAAATCAAACACATTACTTAAACTACTTTATTCATTTTGGTGATTCAAAAGTAATAAATATACTACTTAACTAATTTTGTGAAATATAGTATTCAAATTATCATTTAATCAATTTATAATTTATAAAATAACATTATATAAAGTTATAAAGTTCTATATGCCATTTATGGGTTTTAACTATTAAGGATAGATAAATAATTAAAACATAAAGTTTTATAAGATTTGTAAGAAATTATAAAGTTTTATAAATAATTTGATTTATTATATAAGATAATGGTTTCAAAGTTTATGGTTTATTTGGTAAAACTTAAAACTTGAATTAAAAGATTTTAACATAAAATATTAACTCTTGTAAACCACAAGGACTAAAGTGTAATTTTTCAGAAACTCCCCAACCATTTTCCCCACCCTCGTCGCCATGTTCCGGCCACCACCTTCGGCCATCTCCAGCGACCACCTCACACCCAAAATGCTTGTTTATTATGCAATAAATTGTTCCTTAACTCTTGCACATCTGTTTCGAATCAAGCACCCAAATTAATTTTAATTAAGAACTCATTAACAATGCTAACTCGAAACCGAAGTCTGCAACTAAAATCAGATCTGTTTCATTTGAAACTCGACCCTTTGACTCGATTCCTTGATCTGAGATGCATTGGTGATCATTGCGGACATAATCATCAAATCAATTCGAGTTATAACCGCGACCTTATTATTGACCCAAAAATTGGAAATCTGAATCAAATCATTAAGACATTCGACTCGTAACTGATCAAATTTATGCTTATAATAGAGGGGAAACCCTCTACTTAATCTTCCAAAACTCTCTCAACTTCCAATTCCATTCCAAACACACAAAACCATGGATTCGATAGTCATCATCATTTGTGATTGCTCTTGTTCTTATTCTTATCCGATTCGACATCTACCAGGTAATTAATCCCATCCATGTACTCAACTTTATCCAGGGAATCAAAGCCCTATGTTCATCTATGTTCATATCATCGATTTGGTATTCAATTTGAATACAAGTTAGGGTTCATATGATTTTGGGGGATTTAATTAGTTTAAATTTTTATAGTTTGGATTCTAAATAGATATCGGGCTTTGGCCCATTGGTAAATCAATCGGATCTCAAAAATGAGACCCGGGTCCGAACCTCGTCCCCCTCAACTCATTTTTAAGCTTTTTTCTTATAAATAAGATTATAGAAATTAATATTTTCTTATGAAACTAAATAAAAATTATTTTTGTTAATTAAATTTATCCCAAAAATTATCACATTAATTTGTGTACATTTTAAACAATATAATCTTATATTTTCATTTGAAAACAAATATTTTAATAATATAAAAACTATGATAAAAGTTATTTAGATGTTTATTTCTTTTTATTACTTTATAAAATGGTTTTTCTTTAAATCAAATTTGTTATTTTAAAACTTATTTAAATAATTAATTATTGAATTGATTATTTTGATAAAGTGATTATTAAATTAATTATTTCCTTTCCACATTTTCAACATTCATTTAATCAATTATTTATGAATTAAATAATATTTGATTATTAAATTTCACTGATGATTTTATTCTATTATCAAAACCCCGAATTTCAATTGAAACCCGAATTCTTATTTAGTCGTTTAACCATATCATTATTCTTATCCTATGACACCAAAATCTTAGGTTGAATCGTGAAGAAATTGTTGGAGCTATCTTATTTTCTTATTATTCTCTAAAGTCTATTATATATATATATATATATATATAAATATATATATATATATATACATACATATATTGTAAGGCCTTGTTCCCGGAGACCTCACAGTTGGTCATTCACAACATTAAATACATTAAACTTTATAAATTTACAAACTTAAACA
>BJCM01236068.1:0-10555 GCA_018326385.1 Flaveria bidentis
GAATTAAATAAAACATATAGATTAAAAAAGGATGTCGAAGTAGGCCTAACAGTTTAAATATAAAGTTTAGCCAAATGATTTTTTATTTTCTGTTAGATTAGATAAATGATTTAATTACAACGTTTAAAACTTAGCGTTTTAATAAAATTAAAAAACTTTGAAAAATAAAAAAAATTAAAAACTTATAATATATATATATATACATATATATACATACATATATATATATATATGTATTTATATATATATGTTTGTGTGTGTATTGATATATGATATATGAAATATATTAATATATAAACATACACATACACACACATATATATATATATATATATATATACATATATTTCATGTGTTGTGTGACTTGTTGTAAATGTTTAGGATTACTCTTTTGGTTAATAATACTTGTGATTTGTTGTTCAAAATTTAAAAAATGCTACAAATGTTAAATTTTATTATTAGTTAAAAGAGGGTTTAAAGGTAAATGTTAATTAAGGTAACCTTGACAAAACCCAACCCTAGCCCCCTTGTCCTCCATTCATCGAAACCCCTTCCAAACACCTTTATTAATACGATTTTGATCAAGAACAGGTCTTGGCATTCGGATTTGATTGAGTTTCAAGTGTTACAAGTTCTTTTCAAGTGTTACTCATCATCTAAGCACACCTAAAGGTTAGTTTTAATGAGTTTTCATGATGGTTGTTTTTGGTGAATCCTAATCCAAAAATTGGTGATGAAAACATGAATGATGATTGTTAGTTGTTGATATGATATTAGTTAGGTTGTATGAATGCTAAATTATGTTTATTATGCAAGAAATTCATGGATTGATCATATAGTTCATATATTACCATAAGAGGAAACTTTTTGTTTTTGGAATTCATGATTTGATGATGTTATGATGTTAGATACAATGCTTGGATGTTACTTTAATTGAATTATGCAAGAAATCCATGAATTTGAGGTGTTGATCATGACTTACTAAAACTTGAAACTTTTGTGAATGATGTTTGGGAATTTGAATGATTTGGTGATGATTAGTATGTTAAAATGAATGTCGTGAACTTGATTAGGTATAAAATAGATGAAATTATGATTGAATTGGATGCTAGATCACTTTTGGGTGTTAATTTCCCAAAAGGAAAACTTTATTTTTGTAGAACATTGGATGTGATGAATTAGGCATGCTTGTGATATTATGATCATGTCAAAATGATTGTTAATGATGTTTGATGTGTTAGAATGTGTTAATTGAGTTGTATGGATGCTTGGTTGATCATGTAAGGAGTATAGTTTGTGGTGATCAAACATGATGATGAATTATGGTTAGTGATTAAGGGATCATGTTTGAGATTAGATTGAATGTCACTATGAATGTTGGTTGGAATGAACTAAGTGAATGAATGAAATTATGATTGTCATAGATGCATGCAAATCTAAGGCCCCTACTTAGTAGGAATTATAGGGTTTAGGATGTGAAGTCGTGAATGCTCTAGAGCTAGCCCTCGGTCTTTCACCTCCAGTCTTCCTCACCCCAGAACCCTCAGCACTCTATTTCTTACAGTCTATACTCATATGACCCTCTCCACCATAGTTAAAACATCAAACCGTACGACAGTCCTTTGCTATATGCCCCGTCTTCCCACATTTGAAGCATAAGTTTGATCCCAACCTACATTCACCGATATGCTCTCTTCCACATTTGCCACACTTCTTCGATCCTGCACCAGATGTGACCACACGACAGTCATCTACCCATGCCTTTTTGTTACTCGTCGGGATACCTCCTCGACCAAACCTTTTCCCACTCTAATTCCAGTCACCACCACCTTTCTTGCTACCTTCAGCCACCACCAGAGTTCTCTCATCAACCGCCTACCTAAACGTGCTCGGCCGGGCGGCGATCATGTGTCTGCGGATATCCGCTGGCAAGACCTGAATATACCTCTTGATCTTTCGTGACAGAGGCGTCACTTGATCTGGCAACAACCGTGCCATTTCGTTGAATTTGGTGGTGTATTGTTGATGTGTCATGGTTCCTACCTCCAGCTGTAGGAATTCCCTTTCCACCTTATCCATTTCCCTATGATGACATAACTACTCAATCACCAAATTCTTCAGTTCAAACCATTTCATCCTCCCTATTGCCCGACTACCCTCGGCTTGGACTATATTGTCCCACCAACACAGAGCCGAGTCCATGAACGAGTGGGCAACAAATTTCACTTTCTGGTATTCTCGGCACTCGCTGATATTCAAAACAACTTCCTTTTCTCTCACCTATTGGTGAGCAGCAGTAGTAGTGCCATTACCATCAAAAGTAAGGGGCTTGCACCTTTGAAATGGCCCGTAGTTACAGTCTCGTGCCGCCACCGGCGCAGGCTCTTTGTCATATCCCAACCTTGACGGCGGAATCGTCGAGATATGAGGGTTAAGATTCTTCACAGCCACATAACACTATATTTAAATGTAAATATTAAAATTATAAGTTTCAAAAGGCATTACAAACATAAGTCTCAAACATGAAATAAGTTCAGACATAACATAACAAAACATAATCTTTTTATTTCATTAACTAGGTCCAAGTCCTAGATTATTGCAAGCTTCAAAAGATCACTAAAAACTTGGGCATGACCTGAAACATGATAAAAATAAAAGGTCAATTAAAATAGTTGGTGAATTTCCAAGGTTTTCATACATAATTTGATAAGGTTACAAGTAGTAATTCATGTCATAGGTTATAAGTTAACAAGTTTATAGGAAACATATAGTTACAACCGAGGCAATGCCAGTTAAGAACATTTAAAAACCATGAATTCTTACCTTGAATTCGACTTTTCAGCCCTTTTTCTTCAATGAATCCGAAGCTGCCTTTTCTCTTTCTAAAAAAATCTGATGATTTGGGGTTGTAAGAAAAGAGTGGGCTGCCATGCCCACTTTACACCCACTTTTCTAACCTTTTGTCCTTTTTGACACTTTTTACCCCTTAACTTGGGTAAAATATCTTTTCTTTCTTTTTCTTCACTTTATTCTTCTTTCTTTGACTAAAAAAATAACCGGGCGTTACAAGATCGGAGTTACTACCCGACTTGCTTAGATCGTATGATACATAGAGAGCATGTTCCAGAGTCATCAATTACTAGACCAAGGACTAGGTCAGCGACCACTTCTACAACACCTACTCTCTCGTCTCTTGACGTGCCCCTTGAGATGGTTTTGGCGGCATTGACCGCGACACTGGAGACCGAGCATCAACGAATTGGAGTACTCACTGATGAGAACTCCACACTAAAGGATGATATATGCCAAATATGGCTAAAGATGGCTATACTCGAGGAGCGGTTGTCGATGTCCATCACTGGGAATTTCAAGATGGTTGGTAAAGTAATGAATCTTTCTGAGTGCATGGATGAGTAGGATCTCCATAATATGGGCGTCGAGAGTAGACTAACCAGATTGAAAGCATAGCTCACAGCATTACAAATCGAGGACAACCCTGCATCGGCTAAGGATTCCAATGAAGACCCTGAAGAAGAGCCGAAAGAAGCACCGGATGGCGGAGACAATGATGGATCAGATTTGTTGGACTGATTTTTCCTTATTCTTATGACTTTGATTGCATAGTGTTTTTCTTAAACCTATGTGGGAAGGGTTGTTTCCCACACAACTAAAAACTTGAATTGTGACAATGATTGGATATATTATGAGCTACTTACAAATTATTTATGATACGTTATCATTTTGGTTATAAATGTTGTGGTTGTGACTGTACATTATTTCTTATTATTTACCATTCTTCAATGAAATTAATATGTTGGATGTTACTCATTATAGTATTGATGAATAAAAAGTGAAATATGGACAGTAGAGGCAGAGGACGTGGACATGGCCAAGGGTGTGGTGGTGGACATGGCGTCGGCAACGTGAACATGACCCCAGCTGAATTAGCTGCATTAATAAACCAACACGTGCAAGTGGCATCAAATACTCAGCCCGCACAATTGGGAGGTAAGCGGTGACTCTAGTCATCATTTACACGAATATTCTGTTAGTTGATTAATTCTTTCGGGTTGATTTGAATACATTAACACGTTGAATACAGGACCACCTGGATGCACGTACAAGGCATTCAGGGACTATAGTCCACATACCTACATTGGAGCTGAGGGAGCTACAGGCTTGTAAGGTGGTTTGAGAAGACTAAGTCGGTCTTCGCCAACTGTAACCGTCAAGTGGTGGACCAGGTGAAATACACCATGGGAACACTGGAAGGTGCAGCACTCACGTGGTCGAATGCTCAAGTACAAATGTTAGGCCAGGCAATGGGAAATGTGTTATCATGGGAGGAATTCAAGATGATGATGACGGAGGAATACTACCCCCGTAATGAAGTTCAAAAGCTGGAAGCTGAGTTCTAGCAATAGAAGATAGAAGGGTCTGACATTGCGACTTACAATAATAGGTCTCACGAGCTAGCTACACTCTGTCCTGGCATGGTTAACCCACCAAGCCGACGAATTAAGCTCTACTTACATTGTTTAGTTCCGGAGATTCAGAGTATGGTGACGGCTAAAAATCTCCCTACCATTCAACAAGTTATACAACTGGCTCACAAACTCACTGATGAAGTTGTGGAGCAAGGAAAGTTACCCAAGCGGGGTGTTGTGGCAAGGGTGTCCGATAATAAATGCAAATGGGAGAATAATGCTAGCAAGGGAACGTCATTTAGTAACCCACCCAATAACATCAACTTCAAGAGTAGCAGTAGCATAAACAATTTGATAACAATCGCAACTTCAACCAATCATCTTTATCGTCTCAAGGACCAAGTGGATATGTGGGGAAAAATCCAAAGTGCAACCAATGCAAATACCACCACACTAGCAGGTGTGATAGCTTTCGATACCAGCATTGTGGGAAGGTTAGACATATGGAAAAGGATTGCCGTAGGGAGTTAACTAAGAAACCTCAGTAGCCTCAGCAACCCTATGAAACACCAAAGGGTTTCTTTGAGTGTGGAAAGGAAGGGCGTTACAAGAGGAACTATCCTAAACTGAGAAGAAATGGGAATGACAACGGGAATGGTGGCAATAATAACAATGGGGTTAATGAAGAAATGGGAATGGCAACGCGAATGGTGGCAATAATAACAATGGGGGTAATGGTGACAACAATGGTGGCAACAATGGTGGCAATAATGGTAGAGCTAAAGGGAGGTCTATATCATGGGTGCAGGTGAGACTCTAAATGATCCTACTACTGTTACTAGAAGGTTTCCTGTTAATGGTCGTTTTGCTTCAATACTGTTTGACACTGGAGCTGGTAGGAGCTTTATCTCTGCTAAGTTTGTAGCCTCTTAAGTGATATGCCTTCTGTATTAGAGTCTAAGTATGTTGTAGAATTGGCTGATGGTAAGAGAATTGTTGATACATATGTACCTAGATTTGGATCTTAATGTAATATGTCTTGAATGTCTTACACTTATGTAATTCTTAGGTATTTAATGAAATGAGAATGTTTGGTTGTGATTAATAATGTTTAATATTTTATTAATGAGTTGTGTAATGCATATTCACTTGATTATATAGGTTGTGGTTGTTTGAATTAATATAAATAATGTTATGACATTTAATATATTCAAACTTAATAACGTGAAGTTATCATGCAAATAGCCCATGCTAATGGACCATACGCATGAACAACTTCATGCGAATAACTCAGTCGCACAATTGAACCAGGAGACTGGATCAGTCGTATGATTGTCACATAAGAATGGCTCAGTCACATGACTAAACACTCCGTCGTGCGAATGGACCAACCGTATGACCTAATCGCACGATTGAACCATGCTAATGGTTCAGTCGCCCGAATGAGCAACCATAACCTATAAATACCACCTAATTCGTGGAAAAACGAAAGCATTGAACACACTTCGACTCCAGACATACCCTAGCCATCCAGAGACCTCTAAGATCATACTCCAAGTTCATTCATGGATCGCAGTAGATCGATTCCTAATCTATTCTTAATGTTAGATTCAATACATAATTGTTTCTACATGCGTTCTCACTGATTGGATCGCCAATCAAATAGGATTCCACACTATTTGATTTGGTATACACGTTAATCAGTTAGTACATCATCTAGTACACGATCCTAACAAGTGGTATCAAAGTTTTGGCTCTTAATTGCGTGTTGATTCAATTGTTTTTTATACAAAAATTGTATTTTTTTCACTAAAAACGCAATCTTTTTGTGTCAAACGGAGTCTTAGACGTTTCCTGACCATAAAGTTTAGTTTTTCCGGCATACGACAATTAGGGTTTGTGAAAATTTGAGTTTTTGCGGCCAAAACACGTTTAACCTACGAATTTTCAAACTTCAGCAGGTTCAGTCACACGATTGGCTCAATCACACGACTGAGTTCATTCGCATTCCCCGAACGCATGATTGGACTCATTCGTACCCTTATTCGTACGACTGAGGACCCTATTCGGACTGTTCAACCGCATTAGTTCATTCGGACAACTGACTCATCCGCATTTATTCAGTCGCACGATTCAACCATTCGCCTAGTTCAATCACACGAATAAGCCCAATAGCATACCTTCATTCGCACACATAAACAATTTATTTAATAGTAAAGATAAGTGAAATGGAGGACTAGTTTTCAACAAACACAGCAAGTAGAGACACTCGTATTCAAAAACTACTGTTGTTGGAGAACGAAGTGGGAATTCAAAATAAACCCCCGAAGCTTATCACGTTAGATGACTACCCACAATGGAAGCAACGTTTCGAAATCTACTTAAATGGAGTAGATACAAACTTGTGGGAGGCAATAGAATCGGGGTACAACATGCCTATTGGAGCTGACAGTGTCAAACTTATCTTAAGTGGCATGTTTGATGCATGAAAGGTGAAACACAATGCTGAGAAGAAAGTCTACACTTTGCTTACCCAGTCTATTCCAAAGGATATCTTCCATCAGTACTCGAAATATACTCAAGAAAAGAAACTATGGGATGTGTTGGAGAAGAGGTATGACGGAAATACCTCACTCAAGGCCATTAAGGCCAAAGCTTTGAAGGAGTTTGACAACTTCTCTTCAATAGGAAAGGAAGGCCTGGATGATGTGATCGACATATTCTACCACTTGATGAGTGAGATGCACACTCATGGAGTAACTACGTCGATGGAGGATAAGGTATCCAACTTTGCATATGGATTACTAGAGAAATGGGCTTCCTTCGTTTCTAATCTCAGACAGAATGGGATGCTCTTGAAGTTAGACATAAATGACTTCATTCTAAAACTGAGACAGGAGGAGCTTAGGATGAAGTATAGAGCACAAAAGGCAAACTATGACCAGAATCTTGCGCTCTACAACGCGACTCCTCCAGCCAAGACATCTGGAGCACCACTGCAGACTGCTTTCGTCTCAAGCTCAGCAAGTCCAGCACATGCATCTACTACAGGGACCAAAATTTCAGGGTCATCTGGTACCCAGAATATTATAACTGAAGCCAATGCAGCAAAATTGAAGACCGACAACTTCGGTAACGTAACTATTAAGGTGGCCAGAGAACACATGGACCTCTTAGGTGCTGTAGTCCACTCCCATGATGGACTAATTGCTGGAAAGATAAGAAATTTCCACCTGACAGATGAGGATTATGAACAGGTGGATGAGATTGAGTTGTAATGAATGGATATTATGTGGGCCTTGGCAAGTGCTGTCCGACGAGCTAAGAAGTTTGTCAAAAAGACCGGACAGAACTTAGTTGTAACCAAGGACACAACCTTTGGCTTTGATAAGTCAAAGGTAACCTGTTTCAACTGTGGTGAGAAGGGACACTTCAAACGGGAGTGTGTGAAGCCAAAGAAGACTGGTAATGGCAATCCTTTCTAGTCCTTCAATCGTCAGGACAAAGCCACATCAAGTAGTTCTACTTCATCAAGAAAGGATCCTAAAGCCTTGACTGCAAACGACGATGAAGTACAGGACAGGAGCTTTCGGTTTGTCTCACTGGGAGAGACCAACATAGCTAGTGTGGATGACATAGATGACGATTCCGCTAGTGAGGGAGATATAGCAGTAGAGCTTGCGATGTCAAATTTTGAAGACACTGCACTTGTGGCCAACCACCTGCCTGAAGAAGAACAATCTACATCAATGTTAGAATCACCAGAAACAGAGACAACAGATTCTGCACACATGGCTCATTCCTCTTCAACATCTCAGGTAAGTAATACTGACCAGTTGTTTAATAATCATGCTTGTTCTGATTGTATTAAATTTAGAGAAAGCATGGATTTAAAATTTGCTAGGTTATTAGATCATAATGATAGCTTAGTAAAGGATTTGGAAGTGTGCACTGAAGCTAATCGAGTTTTAAAACAAAATGAGCACAGTTACAAGGAAAAGATAGACCTATTGAACAAACAGCTTAGGGAAACAAAAGTAGTAGCCTTTAACCAAGCTAATGACATTAGGTACTATCTTAACTCCTTAGAGGACACTAAGAAGCATAAAGCAGTTCTAGAAGTAGAAGTTAACTCCTTAAAACAAAAACTGCATAGTTGGACAAGCTCATCTCATATTGTCCAACATTTAGTGAGAGAGAGAAACAACGAGGAGGGATTGGGATACAAAGTGGTTCTGCCACCACATGAGACCGTGATTAACACCAAAAGTAAACCAATTAATAATAACCCCATCAAGGATCATGTGGTGACCACTCCTCTTGTTAGTGACCCAGATTCCGCAAGTAAATCAATTGTATCTGGCACTACACAAAAGGAGTCCACTTCAAAGGCAAAAGGAAAGATGCCTTGTGTTAACGTGGAAAAAGAATTTGAAAAGGTTAATTTAAAGTCAGGTTCAAACAATGTGAAATCAGAACCAAGAAAGACTATTAAACCTATTCAATCACGAGCATCATGTCAAAGTCCAGGTAAACAAGAAATAAAAGATGTAAATCCAGGTAAAGCAATTAAGTTTGTAAAACCTGACCATACATCTAACAAAGAAGTGTCTCAATCTAAACAAAATAAGGTCATTCTTGTGACACCTACATCTCCACAAAAACAAATAAACCGAATAGTTGAAAGCAAATCTTGCTACAATTGTGGAGAGTACGGTCACATTACGTCTCATTGTCCTTATTATCAGACACCGAGGAGGAAAGTTGAACTTCATGCATCTAAAACTAGCTCTTTAAAGAGGAACTCAGTGACGCCTCCTAAAAGGGATAGTGAACCCAAAGTTCTACCCATCAGCCAGTCGTCTGTTTATCATAAATAGGCCTTACACAAAGCTGGCCTATGGAAAGAAAAATTTGCCTTAGCGTCTGAAAATGAGAACAAACGGACATCTAAGCTTCCCTTAATCTCAAATGCTCAATGGGTTGAGTTTATGATGTGTGATGCCTCGGGGAAACCCAAGCCAGTAAAGGCTTGGGTTCCTAACATGAACTATTGTTTTCATTAAATGTGCAGGGTGTTCGCTATAGTGCTAAGACTAACACATGGATTATAGATAGCGGAACATCCAGGCACATGACGGGGAATAGAGCTCTCTTATCAAATGTTAGACAAATCAAAGGAGGGCATGTTTCATTTGCTGGAAACAAAGGCGGGTACATCACAACCAAAGGGGAAGGGGAAATCAAAAAGTTAGGTTTGGCAAGGTAAACTATGTCCAAAAATTACAAAATAACTTACTTTCTGTTTCTCAAATATGTGATAAAGGCTTAAAAGTAGTCTTTGACAACAAGAAATGCTATGTTCTAAAGAAGGACTACGTGATCCCAGAGGACCAAGTCCTAATGTCAGCTTCAATATATAATGATCTTTATGTCTTGGATCTCTCAAAGGCCTCCACAACGGATCATGAAGTTCAGTGCTTCTTGTCCAAAGCTACTGAGAAGGACTCCATCTCCTGGCCTAGGAGAATAGGACACATAAATCCAAGGAAGATGAATCACTTGATCCAGAATGATCTAGTGAGGGGAGTAAACGTCAAAAACTTCTAACTCCTGAATTTTTGTGTTGTGCGCAAGAAGGGCAAATAGACAAAGAAGTCTCATAAGGAAAAGAAAGTTCATTCCATAGAACTACCTCTTGAGTTTCTTCACATGGATCTGTTTGGTCCAGTCAGTACAAGAGGCATCGCAGGTGACTTGTACTGCTACGTAGTTACTGATGACTACTCAAGATTCTCTTGGGTAATGTTTCTGAAGTCCAAATCAGAAACATTTGAATCCTTCAAGGAATTAGTAACCACACTGGAATCCCTATACAACCTGAATGTATGACAAGTGTGCTCAGACAACAGAACCGAGTACAAGAATCAGTGGATGGAGCCCTACTACAAGGAAAAGGGAATTGTGCATCAATTTACCTCTGCCTACACTCCTCAGATGAACGGTGTTGCTGAACGGAAGAATCGCAGCTTGATAGAAACCGCACGGACTATGCTAGCAGACTCGAAACTGCCTATTCAATTCTGGAATGAGGTAGTTGCAAATGCATGTTATACGCTCAATCGAGT
>BJCM01236069.1:0-15597 GCA_018326385.1 Flaveria bidentis
ACTTTTGGATAAACTTACATTTGTAATCATGTTGTAGTCTAATCTACACGTTGTATGCTTGACACTTGTTCCCAGGTTGTGGGAAATTAAACAATGTCATACTATTTGCTTATATGATAATCTTTATGTTATACTTATGGCTATGTTGTCGTGAATATTGACTAACACGACACAAGTCTCCATTTGTGTTCGGGTGACGTCATGACACGCTTGTCATCATACTTATATTGCTTCTCTAACGTATACCATGTGTTATGACGATCCCGTCTCGTTACATTCCCGTGTTTCCGCTTTAGCGGGGGTGTGACAGGTGACCAATTGGCTCTCAATTAAAAGGATCACGTCTGAGGTGATCAAATAATTTTACGTTAAAAAGGTCATGTCTAAGATGATCATTGGTCATAATGTTATATATCAAAAATTAAATTATGAGTGTATGGAAATGTATGAAGTCAAACTCATAAGTATGAGCCAACCGCACGATTGAATCAAAAGTAAGAGCCAATCGCACGTTTGAACCATAAGTATGAGCCAATCACACAATTGGACCATTGTAGATACATCATGTTCCTAGTTTATGTTCTTAATGTAAAAGTCTTTCATTTCTTACACATGTGTAATGTAACTACTTAAGGAAATATGATATGCTTTTGATGTTTATTTGTCATTGTGTATTTCATATTATTATTGTATTTGGTATAATTCATATGTATAAACATCGTATATAGGTTTGAGGTTGTTGTACATGGTTCTAAGTCAATAATGATTAAGAAATATGTTCAATTTAATCAGGTGATTATTCATGCTAATGGACCATACTTATGGACCATACGCATGAATGAATCATGCTTATGGACCAGTCGTATGACTGAACCAGAAGACTGGATTAGTCGTATGATTGAGACATAAGGTTGAGTCAGTCGCACGACTGAACCTTCAGTCCTGCGTATGAACCAACCGCATGAGTCAGTCGCACGAATGAAGACTAAAACCTATAAATACCACATAATTCATGGAAAAACGAGAGTTCGAATATTCACAAACCCTAGCCGTCCAGAGCGTCCTAAACAGCCTATCCAACTTCAATGTTCGTTCCTGATAGATTTCAAATCAATTCTTAACGTTTGTTTCACAGTTAGATCTATCAGGTTGTCGTTCTTACTTATTGGATCGTCAATCAAATAGGATTCCGCACTATTTGATCTGGTCTCATGCAGAATCCTTTAGTACTCCGTACGAAAATGGTCCTAACAAGTATGGGTCAACTATGCGATTGGATCACAAGAATGAACCAATCATACGACTGTATGAAGGAGTTTAAGTCAGTCGCACGACTGAACCCCAGTCGCACGAATGAATCATGCGTATGGGTCCAGTCGCACGACTGAAACTTAAAACAATATAAAAAGGGGGTCAGTCGGTCGTATACCGTACGCGACTTCAAAAACTCTAAAAAAACCCGCCTAATACCCAGACACTCTGCCAAAAATTTCTATTATTGTGATTACTCTCCGATAGTGATACTAACTGCTATCCTATTCATCTTCTAGTACTTTGAAACTGAAATTGGGTCAAATGAATTGATTAATTGAACCCACAATGACCGAAATTGTTAAAATCAAGAATCGGGACCATACCCTAAAATAGACCACTTAAATGGACATAAATGTTGATTTAAATGACACTAAGTGCTATTTCGAGTCCATCCAAACCTAATGAATCTAAACACGAAGTGTAATGTAACGTTTTGACAAAGATTCAAATTTATGGTGTCGAACAGTGCAAGATGTGAATAGACACGCATATGAACCTCAGTCGCATGATTGAGCCAGGCGCATGATTCAATCTCACGAGTGAATCAATCGGTGACTCAGTCGCACGACTGACTCAACCGCATGGCATAGCATATGACTAAGTTCAGTCGCAGGCTCAATCGTACGACTGAACTCAGTCGTATGGTTCAATTGCATGATTGAACCAGTTGATCAAAATCAACTAAAATTCAATTGTTATCTCTTACGAACATATCTAATGTATATGTTTCTTGTGTTGCAGCAATAAGGCTAAGAGATGGACAATGAGCACCAAGCACAACATTTTTGCTCATCTAGATATTGCGTTTCAAAACGCTTCTGAGTGCACCAGGATTATAGCCTTCCTGCATACATCGAGGATCTACAAGGACATTTCTACCCCATGCACACCATACCGATCGATTCAGCAAGCTTTCAGGGAAAATGGCGCAGTTGACCGGTCCGTTGAGCCCCACAGTATCCGGAGCACTATATTCAGACAAGATATTGAGATTAGGGAAGACGACCTAAGGAGAGTCTTGGATTTAGGTCAGGATGGAGCCCATCCAACCAAGTTGCATCCTCTAACAGTTCGGGGATGTTTTCTGAGCATCAAGTATGCCGATGACATCAAATTCGGCATGCTAAACAAGAGCATCATGTGCCCCCAGTTCAAGTATCTAGCACATGTGATCCTCAAGTGTATAGCCTCCAGACGTGGAGGATTCGATGAGATGTCCGACCAAATCTAGAATGCATACGTTGCACTGATACTTAACCACCCGTTTAGTTTCTCACGCATGCTCCTCTCGTACTTGAAAGAGAACATAGAGGCCAAAGGCAAGGAAGGCTTCTGCATGTATCTAAGGTTCTTGCAAATGATCATTGACGAGAAGCTTCCTCTGCTGCCTAAGGAGAAGGACGATGTAGTGATATTAGAGGTGATGGATGACACCACCCTGGGTAGGATGAAGGTGTACCGGGGGAAGCAGGTGAAGCACTCGGTCAAGAGACTCTTTGGCCATCTAGGCAACAAGGATTACATGGCGCCCTCACATAAGAAGTGGCGTCATGATGACAGTGACTCAGATGTTGAGCCCATAGTGGTTCCTATTGACGAAGATGACGATGATGATGATGACCATGATGATAGTCAAGGTGGTGGAGATGCTAGCCCCAGTCAATCACGGTCCACCGACACGTCTACCATATCTCCACCACCTCCACACAGTACTTCATCTGCTCCTGGTGGATCTAAGTAGGCTTCTATTCACCAAGACTTCTTAGTAGATGAAGGGGATGAGTTTGATGATGAGCCTCTCACCAGGAGAGTCGGGAGCTGGGTTGTGGCTATCGAGAAAGGGATAGAGGCGGTTGGTGGAGGCCAAATTAGTACTAAGGGTTGTGACACTGATGTCACAGATCCGACATAGACACCCGACCAGCCGATTAGCTCAGGGGGAGCCCCGATAGCCAAGGGTTCCAGGAGGAAGAGGATGGCCCAACCCCATGGCAAGAAGGGTAAGTGGCAGAGGATTACTTTGACCAGTTCTTTCACCACCACTGCCACTACCACCACTGCTCCCCACACCACCACCACTGTTCCCCACACTAACATCACTACTGCCACCTCCACTGCCATTGACACTCCCACCATCATTCATACATTCACACCTACCTCACCCACAATACCCAAATCAGTTCCACCACAATCCACTTTCATTCCTATTCCCATCTACATAACATCCACCACTACACCCACTACTCCCCAAGCTGGCACATCCACCCAATTCCCACCTACACAGGGCTCTACTCTACCCACTATTGGGTTAGAGGAACAGTTGGCGAGCCTAAACAGATTAGTGCTCAAACTGCTAACGATAGATGATTTGAGAGCCAACCAAATGAATCAGCTGATGGTGGTCAATACCGTATAAGGCAAACAGATAGCTCAGCTTATAGAGAAGAATGCTGCTCATATTTAGTCCGAGCTCACCATGCCCTGAAGACTCAAAATGAGCTTGTGATGGACCTCAAAGTTGAATGCCTACACCAAACTATACCGAGTAAAGAGACATCAAAAAGTGTCAGGCAAGATCATGAAATGGGCTTATTTTAAAGATCTGGATGGATGTGCTATTAAATGAGAGAAGGGGATTGAGTACTTCAGATATCCACATGATTTGAAGATTCTTCCTGGTTTTGAGCTAAACAGATTGGCTTGTTTAGATCTTTTGTATGCCAACCTGAGGAAGATGTCGGGATGGTTTGAGACATCATTGAAGAAAGAATACCATACCAGATGGGTAAACTTCAGACCTCAACAACCTAAGAGGTTCATTCATAAGACTGAAGTTGATCCTATATTTGGAAGGCCTAAGGTGGTGTTGAAATGGAGTCCCCCATGCATAATGTCTAATATTCCTTTACAGGAGATGCCTTAAGACTTCACTCCACACTTCAAATGGTGGTATTACGACTGGAGGACGGGGAAGCGGTCATAGTTCTGAACAAAGAAGGTAAGATCGAGACTATCAAGGTCTTTGACCCAATGTGGCTTACAAACTTGTCTGTGGAGATGTGTACACTCTATACAAGTGGCCACTATTCTATGACATGCAAGATATTATACAAGCTCTACAATTCCAACATGTTATACGACTCTGCTTCGCGTTTGAGATCCACGAAGGAGTCACCAAAGAAGATAAGTACAAGAAATTCCAAGAGCATGTTAAGAATCTTAGAAAAAAGGATAAACTAGGTCTAATGAGGAGTTTGTTGATACATCATGTTCCTAGTTTATGTTCTTAAATGTAATATGACTACTTAATGAAATATGATATGCATCTTGATGTTTATTTGTCTTTGAGTATTTCATATTATTATTATATTTAGTATAATTCATATGTATGAACATCATATATAGGTTTGAGGTTGTTGTACATAGTTCTAAGTCAATAATGATTGAGAAACGTCTTCAACTTAGTCGGGTGGTTATTTATGCTAATGGACCATACTTATGGACCATATGCATGAATGAATCATACTTATGGACCTGTCGCACGACTAAGATAGGAGATTGGATCAATCATATGACTGAGAATAAGGTTGATTCAGTCGCACGACTGAACATTCAGTCATACGTATGAATCAACCGCATTAGTCAGTCGCACGACTGAACCGTGCTAATGGTTCAGTCATACGAATGAAACTAAAAACCTATAAATACCACATAATTCATGGACAAACAGGTGACTTCGGATATTTACAAACCCTAGCCGTCCAGAGCGCCCTAAGCAGCCTATCCAACTTCTTAGTTTGTTCCTGATCGATTTCTACTCAATTTTTAACGTTTGTTTCATTGTTTGATCGGTCAGGTTTTCGTTCTCACTGATTGGATCACCTATCAAATAGGATTCCGCACTATTCGATCTGGTCTCATGCAGAATCCGTTAGTACTCCGTATGAAAACGGTCCTAACAGAGAGGCTCTTAGGTTGGATTTAGGAGCTTTGCATTCCCTAGCAAAATGACCAAGTTGATGGCAGTTGTAGCTCTTAGCCTTGGTTTTGTCAAACGCGAATTTGTTGTTGTTTCGGTTTTAAGGGAACTGCCTTCCAGTTCTTTTGAAGAACTTCTTTGCTCTATAAGTTACTAGAGCCATTTATTGGATTATGTCCATGTATTCAACATCATCTGGGCTAAGACATTCTAGATCGTCAAAGCAAAACTGATAGTCACTAGAATGTTCATCTCATGAAACAAAGGCATAATTGTCCTAGAAGGAACATGATTGAGCGTATTGAGACCTTGGTGTCTCAAGAAAAAGGATGTATGGCCTAGAAGAATATGATGGCTGTTAAGAGTAGGTCAGGTACTGCCAGGGTTGTGGGGTTCTTGATCCTTGAGTAACAAATAGAGCATTGCTAGCAAAAGAATTAGAGGTTCTGCCCATCTGGTGGCGTTTTCGAGTCTCCATCTCTACATGGTATCCATAAAAAATGTCATATACATTAGTCATGGTGAGAGTGTTCAAATTCTCTATAATCTTGATAGAGACACAATAATAAGTCCACTCTTGAGGAAGTACACTCATGAACTTCCTTGATAGATCTCTCTTGTTACGAGTCATACCTATAGACTGAAGTGATAAAATAAGATCCATATACCTGAAGTATTGTTGGCTGAAAGCCTCTCTAGCAATATATATGAAGTTTTCAAATTGTTGCTTCGTGGAATTTTTCTTTGACTCATTTTAGCCAGAGTACATTGATTTCAAAGCATAAAAGAGTTCTTTGGCTAACTTGCAGTGCTCAAAGCCTACCATTATGGAGTTTGGTATGGTTGTAAGCAATATAGTCATGGCATTGCTATCGATGTCCATTCTCTTGAGGTCTTCATCTGAGTAATCTTCAATAGCTTTCTCTATCATGGCACCATTACTTGCCAGTGCAGCCACTTTTGGATTGTATGAACCATTGACAATAGATTTCCATATTTTGTTGTCTTGATACTTAATGGAACCTTCAATACGCATGCTCCAAGATCTCAAGTTTTCAAGGGAGATGATAGGAGCTTTAGTTATCGTTCCTAGTTCAGACTCGAATAACATTTGGTTAGTGGCCATTTTGAGTATGGTAAGTGTATGAGTGATGAAACAGGTTGATTTGGATGTTAAGATCTCACAATAAAAAGCCTAAGAAACTCCGATAGCAATTCCAGGGTTAAGATTAGTCACCCAACACAATTGTTATCTTGCAAACTTATTAAATCAAACTTGGTTTGATGATGCAGAATCCTTTGAGAGTTGATAATAATATACTAAGTAAACAAGACACAAAGGATAATTTTTAATATACTTGTATATATTACTTCTCAACTCAAAGTGTTTCAAGACTCTGTCAAGCACATAGATTGAGTTACAATGAGAAATGATATATACTACTATTTACAGTCGGTTATACTTTGATACTAGCTGGAAACTTACGACTAAACAAAAAAACTATATTACTAGAAGTTAGGTATCTAAGATAAACTACTATCTTTGGTAAAATATTCATGACATATATATGACTTAACTTTTGTCACCAACTAAAGTTGGTAACTGTACTAACTGATAAAGGATGAATAGTGGACTAAAGTATGGTAAACTACATGGGCGTGAGAAAACGCCATGTAGTATATCAGAAGTTACAACGGAGTATGAGAGGGCCATACTTATGTCCATTGGTTCATAAGTTCTTCCGAAGCCTCTTATACTTCGGAAGACTCTACTTCTTCCAAGACTTGTACTGATCTTCATGACTTCATACTTCGAAAGTAATTTTCTTGAAATCTTCTAAGTGTTGAACTTCAAAAGGAGGATGACTTTGTCTTTAGAATTCAGGATTCCTCTTCGGAAGTTCTTTTAGCCTTAACTGCGGAAGTGCAACTTTTCTCTTTAGAAGTTCTTTAACAGTTGTATCAAAATTTTTTGTAAGTGTTTATTTTAGTTGCACCAGCCTTACTTGATCCAACAGTTATGACTAAGGATAACATAATATTTAGTGGTAGAGCCCATTAATAACTAGCATTATTTGCATCAATGTGAGCATATAAACTGAGAAAACTAAAGAGTGGTGAATTAGTTAAGACCATTTTAGGAGTACCTTTGGAAATATTAAACAATTACCTTGATGTTTATCCAATTATGATAGTAGGAGACCAGAGAAACTACAAAGAGTTGCTCATGTCATAAGCAATCTTAGGGTTGAGTATTAGAAAATGCCTACTATAGTTCAACATAACCTATGATTAGGTATGGGAACACTCGAGTGGTGGGATTATTTTAAGCCATAAAATACATGAGTAGATAATGATTTACATTGATTGAGACCTATGTGTTGGAAAAGATCAGGAAGATAGCGATGCTATAAGAGATGCTGTGTCTCATTAGAAGGTGTCTTGATTTCCTAAAAGATCCTTTTAATAGAGACAAGGATATAGCATGTCATAAAAGCTTAATAAAGTTAAATATAAGGAGGTGACAGAAATGCACTGTTGAAAGCCAAAGCTCTATAAAATAGATGATAGTTTAAAAATCATAGTTGTAAGGCTTGTTTGAGACCATAAGTCTCTTTCTTCAGGAGACAGACATTAAGGATGATTAGGGTTAGTGAAACCTAGTGGTTGAGTCATGTAGACAGTCTCAATGAGATCAATATTAAAAAAAAGTATTTTTGACAATAGCTTATCACATTTCTTAAACACAAGAGAATGATACATGTAAAATAAATCTAATGTTTGTTGGTTAGGCAATAGGAGTGTAGGCGTCACTATAGTTTATTCTAATTGTTTGATGAAAACCTTTTAGAACAGATTGTGCTTTATAACAGCCAATAGAACTAACCTAGTTTGAGTTACTGTTGTTGTTAGATATTAGATATTTGATCATCATTGCTATCAAGGTATGATTCAAAGAGATACACTTTGGACAACTATAAAGTATCACCATCTAAAATATTACATGTTATAGTTAACGAAACACAAATTAAAAAGTTTTTGATTATCTAGAGAAATAAGCATTATCTCTTTATTTAATGACATCATTAATTAATCTAAGAGTTAAATGATTTAAAGCTTATAAGTTATATGGGCTTATTTCACTTAATGTTATAAGGTTGTTAGAAATTAATTGTTAATTACCAATAGGATTAGACATTGATTACACGAGGCCTAAGGTGAAAGTAATTAAATTATAAAATAAGGATTAAAGGAAATACTAATCCCTATTCCTATTAGGCGTCACACAAGTGCACCATTTTGGTTTTTGGCCTTGATCCACCACACACCGCCATCAACCGTCTTCGTAAGCCGTCACTATTGTTAGTTTTCTCGCGTGTTGCAAACATTGCAATCATTGCTATTTAACGTGAACTGTGAAGTCACTGGATCCGTAAACATCCAAGCGTGTTCTTGACGGAAGGATAAACAACATCAAAAACCAAGAGACAATCATTAACATGAACTATAATTAAATGGTTTCATTGATAAAACCTAATGATTACAAGCTTGTTAGAACATAAGAATCAAGACTCTTGGCAAGGGGAGATCGAGCATGATCTCCCCTCTCATCCGGCAGCCCTAGGCCCTGGGCAGACTCCTCTCAAAACCCTATCTCTCTGCACTTTGAAACTGGTATACATAGGCCTCGGCCCATATTAGATGCGACTTGGCCCATTTGTGCGATTGGACCATGCATATGGTTCAATCGTACGACTGGACCATGCGTATGGTTCAATCGTGCGACTGGACCATACTTATGGTTCAGTCTTACGAACGTCCCAATTGCATCTCTCAGTCACACGGCTGGTCCATTAGCATGGCTCAGTCGTACGACTGAGTCTCAGTGGCATATGCTTCTGCGAATGACCCAGTTTCATGTGTTTACAACATATCAGGTGTATTACATTAAGCCTAAACTATTCGACAAGAGACAGACACACTATATATGAGTATATATGCTCCAAAAAATTCCCCCTTTGACGTTGCTTGTGAATAGTAGATAACACCTCTTACAATCTTCAGTCAATCTTTGCTTTGGTTTCCAATAGAATCAAACGAAAAATCATATTAGCCAACGTTGCCGATCCGTCAGGTTGCTATAGTATACCTGAGTATGAATTTAGGCATAATAGCTTTCATTTACTTTGCAGAACACCATCATAGCAGCAAGATTCCCCATATGACTGATTTTTTAGATAATGACATAAACAGCTTTTCATTGCTTCAATCTTCACACAGGCTAACCTGATTAACATTGACACCTGCAGAAATTCCCCCTCAAATTCAGCCTATCCCAATATATAGACATTGTGCTCTCCTGGCATCTTCATACGGTGTATTGGGCAAAAGGTAGAGGGTTCCAATCCACAGCTGACAATCTCAACCAAATCAGCATGCATTCAGATTCATCATCAAAAACCAGCTCACATCATCACTTTTTGATTGCGTCTTCAATTTCTCTATACAAGATTCCCCCTAAGAATCAGAATCCTCTTTGTGTGATTTAATATTACTTGATTGGCCCATAAGTAGTCAGATGCTCCTGACTACCCCACAAAATCAACACCGACTGTTGACATCTTCTCTTCTCTCTTTCGTGTTCCAACTACATTCACCTATTGTGGAAGTCCGACGAATAATGGGGTATACATCGAACTTATTTGACAAAAGAACCTTAGGGTGAATATGCTTTGCTCATCCTCAAATTTGTGCAAGAGGCGGTTCCAGACTCTTTTTTTGCTCTGGAACAAATGCGGATGAGTCAATGAAGATGGCTCATTCGTGTGATTGAACATACGACTAGTCCAGTCGCACGACTAAACATACGACTGGTCCAGTCGTACAGATGGTCCATTAACATGGCCCAGTCGTACGAATGATCCTTTAGCAAGGTCCAATTGCACGAATGGTCCATTCGCATGGTCCAGTCGCATGAGCGGATCTGCACGTAGATTTTCCGATTTGCAGCCGCCAGGGCTGTCAAAAACCCTAATCTGACGAATTTTACATGAACCGAACCAACATAGACATCATAAGATTTGCAGGGGTGATTGGAACATGGTTTCGAGTTTGATTTTAACATAGAAACGACACACATAACTAGATCTGAGCAAAACACGAAGAACACGAAGTGGGTTTAATGTCAAAGAACCTGAAATCGATCTAGAAATCAAGAGCTCGGGTTGCTAGAATGATTGTTAGATCATTCCAGCCGTAACCTGTCTCTGATACCAATTGTGAAGTTGCTGGATTGGTAAACATCCGAGCGTGTTCTTGACGGAAGGATAAACAACATCAAAAACCAAGAGACAATCAATAACACGAACTATAATTAAACGGTTTCATTGATAAAACCTAACGATCACAAGCTCGTTACAACATAAGAATCAAGATTCTTGGCAAGGGGAAATTGAGCATGATCTCCCCTCTCATCCGGCAGCCTTAGGCCCCGGGCAGACTCCTCTCAAAACCCTATCTCTTTACACATTGAAACTGGTATATATAGGCCTCGGCCCATATTTGATGCGACTGGGCCCATTCGTGCGATTGGACCATGCGTATGGTTCAATCGTAAGACTGGACTATGCGCATGGTTCAATCGTGTGACTGGACCATACTTATGGTTTAGTCTTACGAACGTCCCAATCGCATCTCTCAATCACATGGCTCAGTCGTACATTTGAGTCTCATTCGCATATGCTCCTGCGAATGACCCAGTTTTAATGTGTTTACAACATATCAGGTGTATTACATTAAGCCTAGACAATTCGACAAGCGACGGACACACTATATATGACTATATATGCTCCAACATGAACAAGGTGAAGTAGAGAGAACATTGTTGCTTTCAAAGTATAAGGATTTGGTTTGTTTGTCAAAGATATAAACTTTATTCACCATGTGAATATGTTTTTAAGTTTAGTTAAACTGCATGTAACTGGATGCCTAATATGGGTATTAATTACCAATTAACTAAACTTGTAAAACTGTTTCCGCATTTAAAACTAAAATAGTTTGCAACTTTGATAATAGAATCGTGAATTTAATAGTAAAATACTTATATAGGATATCTAACAAATGCAATAAACATATTTACAGCCAAGAATATTATACATCAGAAGAGCGTGAACCAATGTATACGTTAATTTAATGTAGGGCTTGTATATTAGATTTCATGGTATCACATTATTCTTGGTATTTATTGGTTTTTTTGAATGTGGATGGATTCATGGTGGAGAGGAAGAACAAGTCACACCACAGACATCTCGTCATACTTGGATAGTGACAAATACTAGAACCTTAAAATTTTAGAGTGGAGGGTGTGCATGTAATATTAAGGTGTGTTTTTGGTCTCGTATTCATAGGTGTTTTTGGCATATGTAAAATGGAAATGAGAGTTCATCTTTATTGGTTTACACTAGGGTATGCCTAACATAATAACATGTCTTGAGTGTAGACACCAAATCAACCTTCCACATTTCTAAATTTCTAAAAAGAAACGCATAACAGTTAAGCATAGATATTCATTACAATTGTTTGTTGTGATGAGTCAAGATTACCCATCTTATAGCATCCACATTTGGTTTCACATAACTATCTTCATCTCCAATTCCAAGGCACCCCCACGCCCACCAAAAATCCAACCCAACCTAACTGAATGAATTTTGGAAGATGTTGTAACAAATATAACGTGTCTACTCAATCCATTCTAATTACTGAATTTCATGTAGAAAACACGATTGCTAATAACTTTAGTATCAGCATACCTCTAAGAACAACCGTCATTTGAAGCTTTGCATCATCTTATCGAAGCTTGCCTTTTTTACTTGTATACCAAGTCACGGAAAAAAGGTTCACTTCACATGGTCTACCAGAGATTAACTTGTGTAATGTGTAATGTGGAGTATGTCTGTGTCAGTCTATCACAAGATGCTTCTTTTTCATTTCGCCTGACATTACTTTTAACCACAAAGATTAGTCATATACATTGTAATTTATGTTGTTATGGGTAGGGAGATTAATGAGGATTGAGTAGGTAAATTAGTGGTTGACCTCTTGTATTTACTCTTAACATCGGTTAAATACTAGGGTTACTGTGCCAGATTGTTTTTCTTTAATTGATGAACCATTGTTGATCTACTTTAGTTGTAAGCATGTTTCTTGTACCAATCTTACTTTTCCTTCCTCCTAACCAAAATAATGAATCCAAAAATCTTTCTTTTTCTTTGATATATCCTTGCGGAAGCGTGAAATGCTTGGGTTTGACTTTTCGATTCAAACCACACTGATTATCATAACATGCAATCACAAAAATAAACTAAACATAATTTTTCATTAAACATACATTTGTGAGATTACATTTATACAAAATTTAGTCTAATACTTAGAATTCTACATTAGTAACCCTAATTCAAAGTACACCTCTTTATCATTTCATTCATTCTTCAACTAGTAGTGGACGTGAACATCCACGAATAGACTGAAGTCAAATAGATCAATAACCACCCATATGCTCAACTTCCATATATAGTTGTGCCAATCACTAAACATGTTGAACGTGTACATGAAATTATAATACATTAGGATTACCTGATAAAGCATACTCAATCAGTCAACATAAAGTTGATAAGAACATAGGTTTATTCAATAACATAACTCATTTTAATTGATGCAACAGAATTAAACCTACTCAGATGTCAAGTGATTCATAATTATCATATACAAATCATAAAATCAAATTATGTAACATCACAACCCTCATCCAACAGATGTAAGTTGATATATTCTTAAATAGCGCTACCTATATTATTTGACGGCTCCTTATCTGAATAAATGGTTGTATCAATATGACAATAAAATATCAAAACTTTTAATTTTTTCATCAGTTTTAATCCCAAATAGTATGCTTTTTCTCCAAAAAAATTGTAAATCAAATGGGGCCATGTTACTCACTTTATTTCTAGCAATAAGTCAAATATTTCCTATAAAATAATTATTTGTTAGAAATAAATCTTATTTCTTTAAAATTTTCAACATTTCTATCATTAATTAAGTCAGAGTTTCTAAACGATAGCTACTATTGTCCAAAATTTACTAAATCAACAAGCTGCAAAGTTAAATCTGAATTATACCATAAAAATTCAGTCAATATCTCATTACACGCGATCTACTAGAATTTATACAAGTTTCATAATAAATGGTAGCAATAGTTACATATCTCTAAAAATTCTGAAATTTATACAAACTATCCATTGTTGTATATCATAATTTATGTAAGCTTTTCATGATTTAACCTACTGTTTTACTCTTACTTTCGATTTACTTCTTATTAACTATTCTAAAATATAAAACATTGTCATAATTATGAATTAGTTCATGAAATTTATTCTGCAATTTCAGTAAAATATAATGATCATCATATAAATTTTCAAAATTTTTATTGAGGTCTAGATCTTATGTTTGTGAATTTCTTCTATTTCCTTGAAATAATCATATAAATTAATATATTCTATATAATTATCCTATAATTTTTAGATTATTATTTCTAATATTTTCTTACAAATTCCTAAATTTTATTCCCACAATTACAGTCATTTAACTATTTAATCAAATTATCATATATAACACATGTTTCAACCCTTTAAATTTTTTATTTTGTTTAAATCCTTGCTTTTTATAAATTCTCAAATTTTCTGTTTTTGAACCTTTTTTTTACTTAATTTTTTATAGAAATCAACTTCTTATGAGGTTTTGTAAATAATCTTGGTGATTTAACTTAAAGGGTTGGTTATATGTGTTAGTTAAACACATACACAACTTTTTAAACTTGTTAGTTATAGACTTCAATAATAAAAACTTGTTTGGGGTAGAAGAAAGACTTAATAAGTTGCTTGCTTTAGATCCTTGATGACCCATTTAGTGTGGTGTTTCTTGAGCTTAGAGGATTGATCATAAATTAGTAGAAGAAGATTAGATGTTGTAGGATCGATGTTTGTCACTAAACACAATGTTTTCTCTCAATCTCACCTAGAACAACACTCAAGTATAGAAAGAATCCATAAGAGTTGATCATAATATAGAAAGTAATAAAGAACACATAAGGTAATTTTCAAGGTACTTTTATATATTGCTTCTCAACTCAGTAATACAAGACTCTTACAAGTAGTTGTTGTTGTTACAATGAGTTACAAACAGAACCTATATATAATACTACCTACAGCCGGATAATCTTTGATACTAGCTGGGATCCCTTAGCTAAAGCCTATACTACAAGACTATAGTTTAAGGTATCTTAGATAAAGTATTATCTGAGATATGGGTAGTCAGGACACGTCCCTGACTTACCTTTTGTCACCAACTAAAGTTGGTAACATTTACTATCATGAAAAGGTAAACAGTGGAATAAAGTATGGTAAACTACATGGCTCTTTCAGAAGAGGCCATGCTGTATCAGAAGTCTGCAGCGGAGTGTCAGAGACCATACTTGTGTCCACTGTTTCATAGCAGTTTCTTCCGATGGTTAAATGGCTTCGTAAGAGTAAGTACTTCTGAAGCCACTTATACTTCGGAAGAGGCTGCTTCTTCCAAGGCTTGGAGACTTCTTCTTTTCTTCATACCTCGGAAGTGGTCTTCAACTTATTCTTCTAAGTCATGAACTTTGGAAGTATGCACTTGTCTTCGGAAGTAGAGTTCTGTCTTCGGAAGTTGATCTTTCTCTTTGTCTTCAGAAAAACTCTACAACCTTCGGAAGTTCCATGTTAAGCTTTGGAAGCGTTTGCATGCAGCACCAAAATAACTTAAGTGACATAGTTTTGGTTGCATTAGCCTTCTTCTTGATCCAACAAACTCCCCCTAGGCTGATTCTACCAAAACATCACTTGTCTCGACTTCTCAATACTTTCAGCACCAAGGAGAGTAAATATTTGTCTATCTCCTTGTTCTTCCCTGATGTGGTACTGAGAAGTTTGTACATATCCTTGGTAGACAGGAAATCCAGTCTGTCACCTTGGATAATATGTACCCTCTATTGTTGCCCTCTGAAAAGAGTTAGTTGATGGGAACTATAATCATATTCCCATCGAACTATAGGTTCTAATTCTGGACCCTCCACCATCTATAGAAAGGCAGCACCTTTGGTGGGAGATCTTTCTTTGTCTTCCTGTCTTCTCAACTTCAACTCTTCTTCAATCTTAGCTTTTGCAGTTAGCTCGGCTAGATGAAGACTGCTGAGATGATTTCTGATAAGTGCAGCAGTTTCAGAG
>BJCM01236070.1:0-12142 GCA_018326385.1 Flaveria bidentis
ATATATATATTAAATCCAAAGTTAAGCATGTCAACTGTATTATATGACACTTTCCTAATAATGTATCATAAATATTGCTAAACAAAATGATTTAATTGCCTACAAATTAAGTACCAACATTTTAATAGTAAATGGGTTGATCTTGCGGTTTTTAAAATAGTTTCCACCCATCAAACCGACTTGTTTGTCTGACGTTTTGTTTTACCAAATTAACCTTGATAAAAATCAACTATCGTAAACCTATTTTCGTATAAATAATTTGGAATTGACACCATAATATAAAAAACTAATAACTGCAACCAATATGGAATTGAATAAGGTGTTCTTTATCTTGTAGAGAGTTCAAGTATGCAATAAACTTTCAATAATGATATATACACAAAATCATAAAGTATATTTCACCGCAACAGATGCTTAATCATGTACTATTTTACAAATGACTGGTCGTTGATTTATTCTACAAAAACAAGCTCATAACTCTTAAATCTAACCATTTAACATGAACGAGAACATGGTTTAGAATACACACGCATATGTCATCATATAATGAGAAGTGTTTTTGACGTGCATTTGGAATTGTTTAAATGCATAACGCTAGATTAATTACTTTATACACACAGTGGGATTGGTTTTGAGATTTGACATATATATTTGTAATTAATTTATACACACCTTTTTAATTGGACATTTAGACGCGCCTTTGTATAGTTAACAATTCATCATACGTTGATAACTAGTGGAATTATATAAGCAAATCTACATAGTGTTTCTATCAAATATGTAAAACAAATTGGTTTATTTTGTTTTCTCCAATCGTTCTTTGATTTTTTTTCTCTCTTGAATATATATTTTTTAAAGTATAATATACACATATGCATGTAACGTATGTTAATTTCAAGAGCACACCTTTTAGAAGTTAAATTCAAACATATTGAAATCCACATGCATTATATCAAATTTATAAAATAATTACAATACGAACGTTCATATGGTTGTTAACGTATTATAAGTTATTAGTTATGAAATAAACACACATGTTTGTATGTAACAATACTTATTAAATTGAAAGTAATGTTTTTCTTTATTGTGTTTTTTTTTTACTTTTTGATATAACTTTTCAGAAAATAATTTATTAGAATACAAAGGTACTCGTGTTTAAGAAAATTAAAAGAACTAGGTTTAACATTTAATTCTTAAAGGAAAAGGTTGTTCCGATTTTACCTTTTAACATTTTTTACTTCTCACTATTAGTTACGTTGTTGTTACCGCCACAAATAGTGTTTTATGACAGTTCAAAACTACTTATATAGTACACTTCATATTAAAATATATATTTCATAGTAATTAATTCTATATACAGACGTACATACATAATATATACATGCATACATACATAAAGAATGATAAATTACAATTATATTTGCAGAAAAAGTTGTCTTGACAGATTAATTACCCCGAAATTAAACAAGAAAAAAATCTTAATTTTTTACTGAAAATAAAATGATTCATACTTATAGAAACTGATAACTCGATCATATAGTTGATTTCATATATGCAAAGTAGAATAAAGAAATTGCAAACCTTTTGAAGCTACACTCCATCGCAAAACCTAGTTCTTCCATGACCGCCCCAAGACCAGTATTGAATTTTAAGAATTACTGTTCATTAAAGAATTTAAAGCGCAATATTACCAAGAAGGTTTTTGTAGATATATAAACAAACAAACGTACACAAGATAATCCCACTTTAGATACGTTTGTTTGATTGCTCAATATATACACATTAAACGCAATTAAAGGGATAAAGTTATCTAGTTAAAGGTGATGAAACTTCTTACATATCAATATTTACCTTTGGAGATAAAATTCAGAAGCACGTAGCTATGTCTTCATTAGTTGTCCCCAAAAGTTGTGATCAGAAAACGTACTTTGTTGGGTGTGTATGTGTGTGTGTATATATATATATATATATATATATATATATATATATAGAGAGAGAGAGAGAGAGAGAGAGAGAGAGAGATAGAGATTAGAGAAAACATAATTAATTAAGAAGATGGACATCAAAAGGTCGTTGTTAAGCTTAGGATGGTGGTTGTTGATGGTGAAATCCACGCAGCTTCTTCAAAAGTCTTCGTGCCGTTTCAGCCCAGAAGATATATATGATGCTTTATAATATATATAGCTTACTACACACGTATGTATATATAAAATCTAGTATTAAGGTTTACATCCTAATTAAAAACATGACAAAATTCTATTCATATTAATGTTTGTACGCAACAAACTTTTTTACATTTTTTTTGAATGGCAATATGGTATTTAAAAGAACAAAATAGAGCTAGAAAAGAAAACAAAGAAGAGGAAAACATACACAATATCGAAAATGATTATTACATTTTAATAATTTAAATTTTCATTAATTAACAATGATTAATCACAAGTCTAGAAATATCTACAAACACTCTCAACTTTAAGCTTATTTTGATAAAAAAAACTTTTGCATGCAATGATAAAGATATTATGTTTTTGAAGGTCTCTTTTTCAAGAACATAATTTTCTGCCTTGACTTTGCTGATCACAAGCTCAGTCTTACATTCAGTCAATTTAGTTATGAGATCTTTGATCTGATTTCTGTAGTTGGTATGTTCATGTTTAAGAGTTGAAATAGTTTTCTCTAAGTCCTCTATCTTTAGTTTATAATAATTTTCAACTCTTTTAAAAACAGATTTTAAGATATTTAAGGACTCAAGATCATATCTCATCTCTAAGTTGTAGGACCTGTATCTATTCACTTTAGCAATACATTCAGGTGTAAAGAGATGTTCTAATACCTTTGCTTTATCATGGTCAACCATAAGTGCTTGGTTTGGAGATGCATCTTCCACTTGAACGCTCCAGTAAAAGCCTTTTTCTTCAACAACAATTGCAACTTGCTACTTTGGTTTCTCATTCTAGGTGGCGCTCTAAGTGTAGTTTGGTCTAGCTTGTGCTTGGACACCATTAGCCCTTGGTGCCTTGCACACCCTTGCAAAGTGATTGTAACACTTTACTTTGATTTTGTTCAGCCCAAACTTTCAATTGGCTACATTGCTTGGAAACTTCCTCCCTGTACTCTTGTAGAACTTCTTGGCTCTATGAATGAGAAGATCCATTTGCTGAACTATCTCCATGTACTCCAGATCATCAGGATGGATACAGTCTAGATCTTCAAGGGTGAAAAGAAAGTTGTTTGTGCTTTCATCAGAAGACACAACGGCTTGTGAAGAGCTTGTCTCTTGGAATGGAGTGTAGCTTTCTGTTGGTGTCTCCAGGAAGGTGATTTTGTGAGTTGTCAGGGTAGCATATAAGATGGTGTTGTGGTTCTATATTATCCCTTTCAACCACATGGAGAGTTGAACTCAGTTGATTGTTGGAGCTACCAGATGAACCTTTCATGTTCATCTCCATCTGGTACCCACTAAGAATACCATACAACTTTATTAGATTAAGAGTCTTAAGGTTCTCAGTTCTCTTGATAACAACACAATAATATGTCCATTGTCTGGGAAGCGAGGACATGAACTTCCGTACAATGTCCTTGTTCTCAAGAGTTACTCTAACATCCATTAGAGTGTCCACAATATCAATATACCCAAAGTATTGTGGAGTCATAGTTTCATCTGTTTTGAAGGTGAAGTTTTCAAACTGCTACTTCAGAAGATCCTTCTTGTTCTCCTAGCCTCAGTTGACCCCTCATACATCAGCTTCAGTGCAACCCATAGTTGTTTAGCTATTTCGCACTTCTTGAAACCTCTGTATATGGAGTTTGGAAAAGCAGTTTGTAGGGTTGTCGTGGCTTTCTGATCAATCTCTATTCTCTTCCTGTCTTCATCAGAATAATCAGCCACGTCTTTTGGAATTATACCACCTCTAACAGTAGCTGAAGAGGTGCTTGGTATGAAAGACCTTAAGACAACATATTCTCACATCCTGGAGTCTTGTGACTTGATGAACCCTTCCATCCGTTGGCACCAAGTGTTAAAGTTTTCAGGAGTGATCAGTGGGGAATTTGTCATAGTTCCAATTTCCATATCAACTTTAGTAATAGCTGTCATTTGAGATGTTAAGTATTTTGTGTGTGTGAGGGATCTTAAGATGGAGAGATCTTACAATCAAGAGCCCGGAATGCTCTGATACCAATTGCAGGACCGTTTAGAGGGATTGGTCACTTACAACAAAAACACACAATGAGGAGAGTTGTTTTAGAACACTTAATAGATCAAATAGAGAACTGGCAACACACTGGATTGATACTTAGAACACAAGCAAAATATGAGAAAGAACCAAAAACAAACAACACAACTATATGGTTTTTAGAAATATTGTATATTGCTCTCAAGTTCTTTTATAAGTGTTAAAGCATCAAAAATAAGTTACAAGAACCTGAGATACTTTATACTACATCCTACATCCGGCCATACTTTGAAGGCCAGCTAGAAACACTTGAATTAGACAACAAAATCAAATGTAAAGTTATAATGCAGATTGCCTTTTGACTAGTGACTATGACATGCTATAACTCATATCCTAATATATTACAAAAAGGATAAAAGTACATAAAGTAGAAAGCATAGACTCAAGACCTGAATGTACAGTTTACCAAAAATATGGACCGTTACACTAACTTGTGAAAGTTGGTGAGTCAACAGAGTTGTAACGGAAAATGATTTAGCTTTATGGTAAAGTACATCAGATAAAGCATGTGTTCAAAAGTCTTTGGAAGAAATCTGTCTTCACTTCTTGGCTTCGAAAGACTTTGCTTTGAAGCTTCGGAGACTTCACTTTTGGCTTCGGAAGATGTTGGTCTTGGCTTCGGAAGAATTTACAATTAGAATATTTCTAGTGCATGGTTTAAAACTTCCGATACATCTCTATTCTGTACTTTAGCATGAATGTAGGAAAGACTTTAGATGTTTTAGCTGCATTAGCCTTACATAAAACCTTACACATGTTGGTTTAAAAAATACTTTGTATATTTTAATATAGATTTTTCATAAACATACTAGAAATCATTTTGTACACATAAAACAACCCTACAAATAATGTTTGGTTTACCTTAATTGGATGTTAGGATCACTGCTTACACTCTTCTATAACCTTGATGGCACTTCCAAAGCACTTCCTTAAGAGTAATGAGATATAAAACTAGCTCGAGTGGGGTAATATAGAGGTATTTGGAATACAAGTGGCATTACATACGTGTTTTGGATGTGTAAAGTTGATTTTACAATGCAGGCTTTTATAGCCTGTTTGTGGGTCCTTTGGTTGACTGCTATAGGATAGGGTGGAAGTATGCCACTAGGCCATGGCAGATGAGACCATTTGTTCTAATCAAATTTTGACACTTTTTAACGTTTCGTCAGTAGACACATTTCATTCTAGGATGACAAGTGTCATCTCCTTAGTCCTCATCAACATGTCACGTGTCAGCATCTGAGAGTTTTTCTTGAAAAGCACGTAACGGACTTGCAGGACCGGTGAAGGGGGTCAATGCAACAGTTTCATAGTGATTGAAGAGACTTAGAACACTTAGCATATCAAATAAGAAACCAACTTATAGTGAAACAAAGGACACAAGTAAAGAACAAAACAAGAACACAATAGGTTTTCAAGAATAATGTATATTGCTCACAAGTTCTCTTTTACAAAGTGTTACAAAGCTTAATTCAAATGACAAGTATTTGTGATACTTTATACTACATTCTACAGCCGGCCATACTTTAAAAGCTAGTTGGAAATACTAATCCAGACAACAAGATAAGTGTAAAGTAAAAAAGGCAAATTACCTTTTGAGTGGTGACTATAATATGTCATAGCTCACATCATTATCTAATATAAAAAGGATAAAAGTACAAAAGTAGAGAGTTCCAGACTCTAAGACCTTCATCTACAGTTGACAAAAATATGAACTTTTTACCAACTTGTGTAAGTGGGTGAGTCTTACGAGATGACAATAAAAAGTGGTTCAAGTTTTGTTAAAAGTAAGTTAGAGAAAGCATGTCTTCTCTATCTTCGGAAGAAATCAGTCTCTTAGCTTCGAAAGACTTTATCTTGAAGCTTAGAAAGTCCTAATTTTTGGCCTCGGAAGATTTGGTCTTTTGGCTTAGAAGATTTGATACTTAGTGAAATTTCTTGAGTTATATCAAATCTTCTGAAGTAACTTTCAAGTACTTCATATGTGCATGCTAAGAGATCTTTGGTTGCATCATGCTCTAAGTGTAATCCTTACAGGACCGTTAAGGGTTAGCATAATGGTTTGCTATGCAACCTAAATTCTTGAAACCCTAGTTCTTTGCTTGGCGGTCCGCCAGGCCTCTTGGTTGTGATTACTTGACTAGGGTCCAATCCCTAGTTCTTATTATTTTTTATTTCTAATCCTGAACTTTCAATTCTTATTATTTCATGTATATTTTTTCAAGGTGTCACATTCTCTCCACCTTGGGAGAAAACTCATCCTATAGTTTTAAGTGAATAAAATAAATATATATTTCTCTTTTATTTCTGATTCTAATACCCAAGTATACTCAGGGCCTTTTTTATAGTTTCCATTAACCTTAACTAGTGCTAATTTCTTTCTTTTCAACCTCTTAATATTTTGGTCTTCCACTAGCACTGGTTGTTCTACAAATTTTATATTCTCATTCATTTCTACATTTATTAAAAGCATAATCATCATTTGATCGGCTAAACATTTATGTAAATTAGACATATTACTGTAGTATTCCATTTATTTCTTCTGGTAATTTAAGTTGATAAGCTACAGGTCCAATTCATCTTATAATTTTGAATGATCTAATGAAACTAGGGGCTAGTTTTCCTTTCTTTTCAAAGCGAACTAGGCCTATCCATGGTGGTACTTTTTTTATCCCTATCCATTTCAATCGTTCTCTTATTTGTAAGATTTTATTAGTTGTTTCCTAGAAATTTCAGGTCCTGACAACTGATTTTCTTCTATTTTTGATCAACATACAAGTACTTTACACTTCCTACCACATAGAGCTTTAAAAGATGTGATTTGGATACTTGTGTGATAACTATTATTACATGAGAATTCTATAAGTGGTAAATGATCATCCCAACTTCCACCTAAGTCTATCATATAGGCTTTAGATATCTTCAAGAGATCGGATAGTTCTTACGTTTTGTTTGTCGATTAGCGGATGATAAGCCTTACAAAGATTCAGTTGCGTGCCCACGGATTTTCTAAAACTTTGCCAAAACCTAGATGTAGAAGTAAAGCGTCTGTCTCTATCAGAGTCAATGGATATTGGTATACCATGCAAGGACACAATGTTAATTATGCATAATTTAGCTAACCTATCCATACTTCAAGTTTCTTTCATTGGTAAGAAATGAGGAGACTTAGTCTATTAATAATAACCCAAATTGTATTATTACTTTTTCTTCTCTTGGGAAGTTTTGTATTGAACTCTATAGTTATCATTTTCTATTTCCAGATAGGTAATTCCACTTGTTGCAATAAATTAGATGGTTTTTAATGTTCTATCTTTAACTTGAGAACAAGAATGAAGATCATTAAACTAGATTGAAAGAGTAAAATGATAAAAGAGTGTGAAGTCGTTGAATCGGTTGACATCCGAGCGTGTTCTTGACAGAAGGAAAGAAAACCAAGAGACAAACAATAGAACGAACAATAATAGAATGGTTTCATTGATAAAATCTAATGATTACAAGCTCGTTAAACATAAGAATCAAGACTCTTAGCAAGGGGAGATCGAGCATGATATCCCCTCTCATCCAACAGCACCTAGGCCCCGGGCACACTCTCAAAACCCTTACCTCTCTACACAATGAAACTAGTATTTATAGGTCTTAACCCATATCAGATGCGACTGGGCCCATTCGTACGATTGGACCATGCGTATGGTTCGATCGTACGACTGGACCATACTTATGGTTCAGTCTTACGAATGGCCCAATAGCATCTCTCAGTCGCACGATTGGTCCATTAGCATGGCTCAGTCATACAACTGAGTCTTATTCGCATATGCTCCCATGAATGACTCAGTTTCATGTGTTTACAACATATCAGGTGTATCACAATAAGCCTAGACTATTCGTCAAGCGACGAACACACTATATATGACAATATATGCTCCAACAAATTCCCCCTTGGACGTTGCTTACGAATAGTAAATAACACCTCTTATAATCTTCAGTCAATCTTTGCTTTGGTTTCCAATAGAATCAAACAAAAAACCATATTTGCCAACATGGTTGATCCGTCAGGTTGCTACAGTATCCCTGAAAATGAATTTAGGAACAATAGCTTTCATTTACTTTGCAGAACACCATCGTAGCAGCAAGATTCCCTATATGACTGATTTTTCCAGATAATGACATGAATAGTTTTCCATTGCTTCAATCTTCACACATGCTAACCTGATTAACATTAACACCTACAGAAATTCTCCCTCAAATCCAGCGTATCCCAATATATAAACATTATGCTCTCCTGGCGTCTTCATACGGTGTGTTGGGAAAAAAGTAGAAGGTTCCAATCCACAGCTGACAATCTCAAACAAATCAGCATGCACTCAAATTCATTATCAGAAACCAGCTCACATCATCACTTTCTGATTACGTTTTCAATTTATTTATACATTGATTCCCCCTAAGAATCAGAATCCTCTCTATGCGGATAAATATAACTTGATTGGCCCATAAATAGTCAGATGCTCCTGACTACCCCACAAAATCAGCACTGGCTGCTGACATCTTCTCTTCTCTCTTTTGTGTTCTAACTACATTAATCTATTTTAATGGGGTATCTGTTGGATCAAGAAGAATGCTGGTGCAACCAAAACCAAATCACTTAGATAATTTTGGTGCTACATGCAAAGGCTTCCAAAGCTTAGCATGGAACTTCCGAAGGTTGTAGAGTTCTTCCGAAGATAAAGGAAAAGATCAACTTTCGTAGACAGAACTCTACTTCTGAAGTCAAGAGCATGCTTCTGAAGATCAAGTCTTGAAGAACAATCAGAAGAATACTTCCGAAGTATGAAGAAAAGAAGAAGTTCCCAAGTCTCGGAAGAAGCAACCTCTTTCGAAGTATAAGTGGCTTTGAAAGTACTTGTTCTTCCGAAGCCATTTAACCTTTAGAAGACACCGCTATGAACCAGTGGACATAAGTATGGTCTCTAAAACTCCGCTGCAGACCTCTGATACTGTATGGCATTTTCTCAAAGAGCCATGCAGTTGACCATACTTTATTCCACTGTTTACCTTTTATGATAATACATGTTACCAACTTTAGTTGGTGACAAAAGGTAAGTCAGGGACATGTCTTGACTACCACATCTCAGATAAGACTTTATCTGAGATACCTTAAACTATAGTCTTGTAGTATAGGCTTTAGTTATAGGATCTCAGCTGGTATCAAAGTATATCCGACTGTAGGTAGTATTATATATAGTTTCTCATTGTAACTCGAAAAGATAAGCTTGTAAGAGTCTTGTAATATTTGAGTTGAGAAGCAATATATGCAAGTACCTTGAAAATTACTTTCTGTGTTCTTTATTACTTACTATATTGTGATAAACTCTTATTGAATCTATCTTCATCCGAGTGTTGTTCAAAGTGAGTTTGAGAGAAAAACTAAGTGTCAAGTGACCTTAACCGATCCTGCAATTGGTATCAGAGCTACTTAGGCTCTTGATTACATGATCAAACCATCCAAATCAACCTGTTTTTCACTCCTCCATACAACTCAATCACTCAAAAATGGCCCTTAACAAATCCAAAGTAGAGATGGGAACTATGACAAAGGCTCCCATCATTACTCTTGAAAACTTTAGGTCTTGGAGTAGAAGAGTGGAAGGCTTCATCAGATACCAAGACAGCAAGATGTGGAACTCTATTGTCAACGGCCCGTATAAGCCAAAGGTGGTATCACCTGGTGGAAACGGTGCCATGATAGAAAAAGATGTTGAAGACTATTCTGACGAAGACCGAAAGAAGATAGACATCGACAGCAATGCTATGACCATTCTCATGACTGCAATACCAAACTCTATCATGGTAGGGTTTGAGAATTGTAAGTCTGCAAAGGAATTGTTTGATGCTCTTGCTCAGATGTACTCAAGCTCCAACGACTCAAAGAAGGACTCACTGAAGCAACAATTCGAGAACTTCACTTATATTGCTGGAGAGACCCTCAGCCAACAGTATTTCAGGTATATGGATCTTATCTCCTCTCTTCAGTCTGTGAAGGTCACTCCTGAACTCAGAGATCTCACGAGAAAGTTCATGAGTGCTCTTCTAAACGAGTGGACATTTTACCGTGTCTCTATCAAGAGGACAGAGAACTTGAACACTCTCACTATGACTGAACTTTATGGCATCCTTGATGGATATCGTTTAGAGATGGAAAGTAAGAAGGGACAACAAGCAAGCCGACCTCTGAGTCTTCCTGCTAGCAACACTTTAATAGTTGCAGAAGGCTCAACACCCCCACAACCTCAGCACTACCTGACTTACCAGCAGCCATCCTGCTCTTCTGGACCTTACATCACTTTTCTTGAGACTCTAAGGTCTCAATAGGCTCAACATAATTCCTTTCAGGAAAGTTGTGCCTTTGTCTCAGGAAGTGGACACTCCGGTGATTTTCAATACTGTTTTGATGATCTTGAGTGTTCTAATCCAGACGATGTAGAGTATGTGGACATTGTCCAATAGATGGCTCTTTTAACTTATAGAGCGAAGAAGTTCTTTAAGAGAACCGGAAGGCAATTCCCTCAAAACCCAACTACTAGCAAGTTTGGGTTTGACAAGACCAAAGCAAAGTGTTACAACTATAACCAACTCAGGCTAGGAAGCATGCTATTTCTGTGCAGAACTTCCAAGTTATTCTTGCATCATCCTCCCACTCCAAACTCTGTTATCAGAACAAAGGAGGGTTGGGAACCAATGAAATTGCTCCACCACACTCTTATGAGTCTATTAGACAACCTAGATGTGGTACTGAGGAGTAAGAGGTTCCAACTACTGACCCTTCATCACTAGAGTTGAAGGATGAAGCAACAATAATGGCCACCACAGGGAAGGAACAGGTAGATGTACCCATCTCCTCCTGTGAAGATCAAATCCTAACCACTAAGGCCAAAAGAAGCAGAGCTAAAGAACTGCCAAGAAAGTGGCTGAGTGCAAGCTGAAGATTGACCCAAAGCAGAAAGGTGTCTTTGTTTCAGTTGGATTCCAAGTCTTAGGTACTTCTGATTCAAGAAAAGAGTGTAATACCAGCACACCTGTCCTACCAAAGGATCAGAAGTTGAAGGGAAAAGTTGTTGATGTAGAGAAAAATCCCAAGAAATAGCAACCCTCACAGTCCCAAAAGACTAACATTGCATGCATAATGTGTGGTCTGCACAACCACATGGCAAAATATTGTTACTACAATCCTGCAAGCACACATTATGCAAATAATGTTAGAAAAGGAGTCAGGGAAGGTTGCACATTTGGACCTTTTCAAACAGTTCAAGTGATGAAGAAGGGAAAGCTGGTTTCCGAAGCAAGGTTGCTTTCGGAAGAAACTCTTTCTTCCTAAGGGAAAATGGCCTCGGAAGCAAATGCTACTAAAGTTCGGAAGAACAAGAGGATTCCCTTGAAACCATCCCAGAAGAAGACTGCTTCGGAAGAAAAGGTGGTGAAGGCTTCTTCCGAAAAGAAAGAAGCTTCGGAAGAAGGCCATGATGCAAAAGCTTCAACAAGCTCATCCTCCAAGACCAACCAAAGGATGGACTGGAAGATCAAGGAAGATGTTGCAGCCCAAACCTCTTCTTCAAAAACATCTATTGAACCCTCATGCATATCTTTTGGTACAATTATGTCATTATCCTTGGAAGAAACCAATACCAGCAAGGCTTGGGTTTCCAATCAAAACTAACAATCTCATCTTATGTGCAGGGACATCCATATGACAAGAACAACAATGTCTGGATTGTAGACAGTGGATGCTCCAAGCACATGACAGGGAACAGATCTCTCCTTCAACAGTTTTAGAACTATGATGGAGGTCTTGTCCAATTTGGAGGTGAGGTCGGAGGATATATTTCTGGCAGAGGGAGTATATCCAATGGTAA
>BJCM01236074.1:0-11723 GCA_018326385.1 Flaveria bidentis
GGTTTAAATAAAATTTTATAACAAATTAATTGAAAGGGATATTTGGACCAAGAATAATTTACTAATTATTGGTTTCAATCCATTTTATAAAAAAATTATAAAGAAAGATTAATCAAACAAGCCTTTATAGAATGTTTTATCAATAAAATAAAAAAAACATTTTTATTTAAACATTAAAAAGTTTACAAAAAATATGTAGGGCTTTTGAAAATATTTGAAATCCATAAAGAAATTTTTTATATATTTTAAAGATTTCTGGAATTAATTTTTAGGCTTACAAACCCTTTTTAAGAAAAAATAATAAAACATGAGGGTGCCCAGGTTCGAACCCGGGACCTCATGTTTAGAAGGGCAAGAACATAACCAGCGAACCAGGGCCCAAAGTCTTGGTTAAGCTTGGTTTTTTAAACTTAAAACACATCCCCAATGCATTTCCCCTAAATCAAGAACCCTAGAATCGGGTAAACTCAAATTGAAGCCTAATTCAATTCGGTTAACATCCACAATCATGGGGCTTTTGTTCTCAAGGATTGATCGAGTATTAAGCCTAATATAAGTACTTGTTTGAGGATGGTTTAAAGATAAACACTACGAAGAACAGGTCGCGAACGTCTAGTGTCCAATCAATGATCAAACCTTGATGATAATCGAATTAAACTCGAGGATAACTTCAGATGTGGTTCTTGATTCAAAGCCCTTTACCAATTTTAGTTGAGATAGGTCAGAGTATGGATTTCGATTGGATTGCAAATCACGATGGTGTTGGTGATCGAATCACAATGTTTGTGTGTTTTCAGGTGAAATTGAGAGTTATGTTTTATTAGAGATAGATAGACGTTCGATTTGATTAAATTAATTGAGTTATTATTAGTGTGTAAGGCTCAAACGGCTAGGTGATTAAGGGTGTTTCGGTTATTGAATCGAATGGTGTTTGTAATAGATGATTAAATACAATTAAAGTGTGTGTTGAAGCTCGAAACACGTTCACAAAACGATTTGGAACGATTTGAGGTCGGTATTTGAAAGATTTAAGTTGGTTTGGGACTCGCCGGAACTTGGCTAGATATAAGGCCGGAAAACGGGGGTTGGGGGGAAATTTGGTTTGGGTTTTAAAAATTACACATTTAGTCCCTATAGTTTTCAAAGTTTATTATTTTATGCAAATTACTTTCTTTAAAGTTTATAAAATGACAAAAACACCCCCTAACTTAATTATTATAAGTTTTTAAACATTTCAAAGATTAGTAATTTTTATAAATTAAAATTATTATTAGTATTATTACTATTATTTTTATTATTATCATAATCTATTAGTAATGTTATTATGTTCAATTTAATAGTTTAAATTATTAACTTTAAATAAAAGAAATAATTAATGCAATCAAAGAATCAAACATAAATAATCCACAAGTTTCATAAATTTCAACACTAATCCTTACAAGAATAAACACAGATAACTCTTAGTTAACAAAAATTCAAGATGTTACACGCACCAACAACAAAAGTTATTAGCTTGATTGCATTTAGCATTTTTCCATGTGCTTTGCTCATTTTTATGGTCATCCGCACACATTTGTGGCGTTTATTTTGCTCGTCATCTCTTATTGGAAATGCGTTGATTGTGTTAACTAGGGCTAAGATGGGCACCCATAGCAAGTTGAACAACTTAGTTTGAATTTAAACCACCAATGAAGTCTACACATCTATTGTGGTGAATCTACCGACACATCATATAGTGAACTAGCAACCTCTAGGTCTAGTTTCTCTATGTTACCTCAGTAATAGACTAGTTTTACTATCATTTATCCTTTTACTTTCCTTAGACTTCTCAGACTTATACTTTCAATTTTGCATCTTAATCATTTAAATTCTTTTGAAGTCCCAAATAATGTGTTCCCTGTGTACTATCATTTTCCATAGATGTTGAATCAGAATCACAGATTTGATTTCATTTCTTTTAGCTAAGCTGCCCTTTTTCACGTATTTTTTAAGTAAATAAATACTGCCCTCATTTAATACTAAATTAAACTATTCTCCCCCTAAAATTCTAAAACCGAAAATCTTTTTGTGTTTTTGAATTTTTAATAGACAGGAAAATAAATAAAGAAAAATAAAAGAAACAAAAAATTGGTCGGACTACGCACTTTCTTCTTCTAGAATCACATCACTTTTCTTTTTCACATCATTACCCTCTAAAAGATATAAAAACCTCGGTTTATCAAATTCTTTTGTGTAGAGTTCGGCGCGTTGAAAATCCGTATTAATTTTAACAACATCGATTAATTGCTTTTCAAAACAGTCACGTATAAAGTGATATTTAATACCGATGTGTTTTGTTTTAGAGTGTTGGACCGGATTTTTGGTGACAGCAATAGCAGTAGAATTATCAACAAAAATTGGGGTGTTAGAAAATTGCAAACCGTAGTCACGCATTTACTGTTGAATCCAAATGATTTGCGAACAGCAACTTGCAACAGCAACATATTCAGCTTCACAAGTTGACTGAGCAACTGATGTCTGCTTCTTACACTTCCAGGTGACTAACCGTCTACCAAAGAACTAACAACCCGCAGATGTTGACTAGTAATTCATTTTTCATCCACCATAGTCCGAGTCACTATACGTTGTAAGCTCAAAGTCATCATCATGAGGATACCACAACCCAAGTGTTGGAATACCCTTTAGATATCGAAAAATCCGTTTAACTCCGATGAGATGATTTACTTTTGGTTTGACCTGATATCTTGAACAAAGACACGTGGCGTACATAATATCAGGACGAGAGGCTGTGAGATACATAAGGGATCCGATCATTCCTCTGTACATGGTAGCATCAACCAGATCACCATTTTCTTCGGGTGCCACGTCATGGTTCGTGGCAAGTGGAGTTCCAACAAAAGAAACGTTCTCAATGCCGAACCGACTGAGGATATCACCTACATATTTGGACTGATGCAGGAAGATTCCTTTTGGTGTCTGATCCACCTATAAGCCGAGAAAGAACTTCATCTCCCCCATTGCACTCATCTCAAACCCTTCTTTCATTACAGATTCAAATTCTTTACATAGTTCTTCATTCTTGGGACCGAAGATTATGTCGTCCACATATATCTGTACTAGCAGTAAATCATCATCTTTTTCTTTGATGAATAACATGCAGTCAATCACCCTCTGCGAAAGCCATGTTTCACCAGATGAGTTAAGAGTTTCTCATACCAGGCTCTAGGGGCTTGATGGAGCCCGTAGAGAGCCTTATCTAGTTTGTAAACTCTATCCCGATGATAAGGATCCTCAAATCCTTCGAGTTGACTGAAATAGACTGTCTCACAGATTTCACCATGAAGGAATGCACTTTTTACATCTAGTTGATATACTTTAATCTTCATGTAGGATGCATAGGCTAGAAAGATACGAATTGCTTCCATCCGAGCCACAGGTGCAAACACTTCGTTATAGTCAATGCCTTCAACTTGTCTAAACCCTTGAACCACAAGTTGAGCCTTGTTTTTGATTATGACCCCTTGGTCATCTTTCTTACACTTCACGACCCATTTAGTTCCTATTACTTTAGCACCTTTTGGTCTGTCCACAAGGGTCCATACTCCTAACCTCTTGAACTATAGGAGTTTTTCTTACATAGCACTGACCCATGCCTCATTGTTTAAGGCTTCACTTACATATTTTGGCTCAAATTGAGACACAAAACATCGATAAGCACCATCGTGAAGATAGCCTTTTTCCAAGACTGAGGCATCATCAGCCGAGTATAGCTAATTTCTTGTTTGTACTCCTGATCGAACATCTCCAATGATGTTGTCCAAGGGATGATAAACTTTTATCCGGGATCCAGGAGTGGTGGAAACAACTACCTCATTATCCAGATTATGAAACCCAGGTTCAGTATCTGAAGTTGTTGGAGTTGAGGTTCCAATGTGTTAGAGGCATTAGGATGTGAGGCGTGTGTACTTTCAGTAGTGGGAACTTGTTCCTCCTATTCCACATTTGCAGTCTCAACTGCTTCATCATCAGAAGATGAATCACTTACTTCAAGCTCTCCCCCTGAAGGGCTAGAACTATCATCTAATAGTGCCGTTGATGTCGTGTCTGATAGTGGAGTGTTTAGAACATCGTACATCATCCTGACAGCTCATCATCAGTGGGAGAAGGCTGTAGATTAAAGGATTTATAGAATCCCTCATAGTCGAAGATGAAAGAGGGTCCTTTTCCAGCAGGGGGTGGTGTATATTTGAACATCAACATTGCACCATACTACTACCTGACCCGTTGAGTTGTTATAAACTCTCTTGTCTGGTATGTTGTATGCGAGAAAGATACCTTCTTCTGCCTTCTCACTAAACTTCACTGTCTGAGTTTTCTTCAGCAGCATGCACGGTGCACCAAACGGTTCTAGATACTCCAGGTTGGGTTTACGTCGTTGGAGCAATTCATAACATGTTTTCCCATGTCGTTTGACCACTAAGACTCGATTGAGCATGTAACAAGCATTAGCCACTACCTCATTCCAGAATTGAATAGGCAGTTTTGAGTCAGCTAGCATTGTCCTGGCAGTCTCTTTCAAGCTCTGATTTTTCCTATCAGCAACGCCATTCATCTGTGGAGTGTAGGCAAAGGTAAATTGGTATACAATTCCTCTCTCTCTACAGTATGCCTCGATCCACTAATTCTTGAACTCAGTTCCGTTGTCTGATCGAATATGCTTTACTTGCAGCCTGTAGAGTGATTCCAAAGTAGTAACTTGACGTTTGAATGATTCAAAATTTTCTGATTTGGCTTTCAGAAACATCACCCAAGAGAACCTTGAGTAATCATCCGTTATTACAAATCAATACAGATCTCCAGCAATGCTCTTTGTACTGACAGGGCCAAATAGATCCATCTATAGAAGCTCAAGAGGAAGATCAATTGAATGAACTTTCTTTGCCTTATGAGCCTTTTTGGTCTGTTTCCTTTTCTTGCAGGCTACACAAAAATCCAGAAGTTGGAAGTTTTTGACAGTTACTCCATTCACTAAATCTTTTTAGACTAAATGATTCATCTTCCTTGGATTAATGTGTCCCATTCTCCTATGCCATGAGATTGAATCCCTCTTAGTTGCCTTTGACAAGAAGCATTGAACAGTGTGATCAATTGTGGAGGCTTTTGATAGATCCAAGACATACAAATCGTTATATCTTGAAGTTGACATAAGAACTTTATCCTCCTCAATCACATAGTCCTTCTTCAACATGTAGCACTTCTTGTTATCAAATACAACTTTAAATCCTTTATCACATATCTGGGAGACTGAAAGTTAGTTGTTCTGTAGTTGTTGAACGTAGTTGACCTTGTCAAACTTAACTTTCTCATTTCCCACTTCGCATTGAGCAGTGATGTAGCCTCCTTTATTCCCAGCAAATGAAACATGTCCCCTTTAAGTTGTCTGACGTTGAAAAGGATAGAAGAAATCCCTATCATGTGCCTGGACGCCCCACTACCAGTAATCCAGATATTAGTGATAGCGCTATAAGACACCCTGAACATTCAAAGAAACTTATTAGTTTAGATTTGGGACCTAAGCCTTAACTGGCTTGGGTACCCGAAGGAATCACATATCATAAACTCAACCCATTGTCCTTTAGAGGATGAGGGCATATATTTCTTCTTAATTCTCTCTCTATCGGACACTATACTTGATTTTTCTTTCCATAAACCAGTTTTGTGTAAGGCCTGTTTGTGATAAACAGGCGACTGGCTTATTGTTTGAACTTTAGGTTCACTAATACTCTTAGATGGAGTAATAGATCTCCTTTTAGTAAAACTTTGTTTTGTATCATTAAGTTTAATTTTCTTTTTCGGAGTCTGATAATAAGGACAATTCGAAGAGATATGTCCTCATTTTCCACAATTGTAGCAAGATCTCCCTTCTAGAGATTGAGGAAAATATTTATGTGGGTTTGAGTTTTGTAAAGGTGTGACCTTTGTCTGGTTCGGTTTTGTCAATTCCCTTTTAGATGTTTCAGCCTTATTAACAAAAATAAATGTTTTAATGTTTTGAACATATTTAACTTGCACTTTATTTGGACTTTGATGATTAACACGTTTATGGTTAACTGGTTTAGTCAATTTGGGTTCTGATGTAGACGTTTGTGACCCTGACCTCACATTAAGCCTTTTAATTTCATCATCCAAATTCTCAGTTGGCATTTTTCCTTTTGATTTCAAAGTAGGCTCCTCCTGTTTAGTGATAGAGTTCACATGTTTACTTCTAGAATCAGGATCACTAACTAGAGGAGTGGACACCACATGATCTTTTACCGGGTTATTATTTATTGGTAGACATTTTGTATTTAAAAGGATTTCATGTGGGGGTGGAACTACTTTATACCCCAGACCTTCCCCATTGTTTCGTTCTTTCACAAAGTTTTGAACTATATGAGAAGAACTAGCCTAACTATGTAGTTTTTGTTTTAAAGAATTTACCTCGACTTGCAAAACTGATTTTTCCTTTTTGGTCTTTTCTAAAGAATTTAAATAACACTTCATATGATTTGATTGATTTAAGGCAACAACTTCGGTTTCCCTTAGTTGTTTCCCCAAAAGTTCTATCTTTTCTTTAAAATTGCACTCATTTTGTTTTGATATACGATTAGCTTCAGTGCAGAGTTGTAAATCATTTACTAAGTTATCATTATGTTCTAATAACCTAGCAAATTTCAGATCAATGCTTTCTCTAAATTTATCACATTCAAGACAAGCATGCTTATCAAATAACTGGTCTGAGAACTTACCTGTGATGAATCGGTTGAATCAGCCATCAAAGCAGAATTAGATCCTTCAGTGGCTGGAGATTCTAAAATCGTTGCTCTAAGCTCTTCTTCAACCAGGTGATTTACCATGTTCGCAACTTCTTCAATATACAACATCGATTGCTCAGCTGCAATCTCACCTTCACTAGCAGACCCATCATCTACTGCTTCAACAAAGGCAATATTTGATTCTACAAGAGAAACAAAACGGAAGGACCAGTCTTGCCCTTCATCACCTTGAGCAGTAAGAGCCTTTGTCTCTTTTCTTGAAGAAGCAGTTCCAGTTGTGTCCTTTTCTTGACGGTTGAAGGTCGGAAATGGATTTCCATTACCTGTTTTCTTGGGCTTTACACATTCACGTTTAAAGTGCCCCTTCTCACCACAGTTGAAGCATGTTACTTTAGTTTTGTCAAAACCAAACATCGTGTCCTTAGTGGCTATTAGGTTATGTCCCGTCTTCTTGACAAACTTTTTAGCTCTTCTGACTGCACTTGCCAGGGCCCACATGATGTCCATTCTCTCTAGCTCATTCTCATCAAATTGCTCGTAATCTTCATCTGCAAGATGACAATTTCCAATCTTCCCGGCAAATAAACCATCATAGGGTTGGACAATAGCTACTAGAAGATCCATGTGCTCCTTTGCAACTTCCACTGTGATATTACCAAGATTCTTGGTCTTCAACTTTGTAGTGTTGGCTTCAGGCACTATGTATTGGATCCATGATGACCCTGACTTTTCTGGTCCTGAAGTAGTGGTTTGGGAAGGAGCAAAGGAACTGGACACGAATGTTGTCTGCAATAGTGCTCCTGGAACAGCTGGAGACAAAACTGAGTTGTAGAATGAAGGATTCTAAACGTAGGATCCTTTCTTTGACTTGTACTTCATCCGCAGTTCCTCCTCCCTTAACTTCAAGATGAATTCATTTATGTCTAATGTTGCAAGAATGTCATTCTGTCTCAGATTAGACACAAATGAATCCCATTTCTCAAACAACCCATCAGCAAAACTTGAAAGTTTATCTTCCGTTGATGTGGTTACACCATGAGTGTGCAGCTCACTCATGAGATGATAGAATCTGTCAATTATGTCATCCAGGCTCTCATTCCCTATTGAGGAGAAATTATCAAACTCCTTCTTGAGAGCCTTTTGCCTTCAGAGCCTTTAACGTCATGTTTCCATCATACCTCTTCTCTAAAGCCTCCCATAGCTTTTTGGCCTGTGTTCTCAGAAAACTGATGAAAGATCTCTTTCGGTATTGACTGAGTTAACAGGGCATAAACTTTCTTCTCAGCATTGAAGAGTATCTTCTGAGCTTCATTCATTCCTCCCAAAGTTAACTTGACTCCATTGGCACTGACTGGTATCGTGTAACCAGTCTCTATGGATGTCCAAAGATTGGGATCAACTCCATTTAGATAGATCTCGAACCGATGTTTCCATTGTGGATAGTCATCTAACGTTATAAGCTTCGGTGATTTATTATGATTTCCTATCTCATTTTCTAGAAGCAGAAGGTTCGGAATGCGTGAGTCCTTCCCGGTAGTAAATGCAGCAAACTAATTTTCCATTTGTATGAACTTGGTACTTGGAGAACAGGACAATTTCAATTGTATGAATGGACTATGAGTATGGTTCACTCATGTGAATAAAAGGTGCGAATGAATTCAATCGTGCGATTGGATTCAGTCGTGAATATGAACAAAACGAATGGACTCAAACTACTGGAGTTGTTAAGTCGGGTGAATGATGAATGCGACTGAGATCAGTCGTGCAAATGGAGTGTAAGAATGAGTTCAATCGTACAAATGAGCTAGTCGTGCGACTGAAGGCTGTTGTTTTGATAAAATCGAAGATTTTGACACTTTGACACAAAAACAGGATTTTCCCAGAAACCCTAATTTGCCGTATAGTGAAAAATCGAAACTTTAATGTTAGAAAACGTCGAAAACACTTTTTGTCTCAAAAGGATGACTCTTTTGAATGAAAACGTTAAGTTTAACACCAAAAATAATCAAATGACACGCAAAATTAAAACCCAATGCTCTGATACCACTTGTCAGGACCACTTACGTACGGAATACTAACTGATAATGCATGAAACCAGATCAAATAGTATGGAATCCTATTTGATTGGTGATCCAATCAGTAAGAACGTTAACCCGATTGATATAAGAATAAACTAAATGTTAAGAACGAGTAGGAACAGATCAAGAACGGACTTTGAAGTTGGATTGGCTTTCTTGGACGTTCTGGATGGCTAGGTTTCGTGTATTCGAAGTGTTCTCTCAATAATTATCGAATTATTTTGAGTTGTTATGTTTTTCCACGAATTAAGTGGTATTTATAGGTTTGTAGTTTTCATTCGTACGACTGAACTATTAGCATGGTTTAGTCGTGCAACTGAATCATGCGATTGAGTCATACGCACGACTGAAGGTTCAGTCGTGCGATTGAGTCAATCTTATGTCTCAATCATACGACGGATCTAGTCTCCTAGTTTAGTCGTGTTACTGGTCCATAAGCGTGATGTATTCATGTGTATGGTCCATAAGTATGGTCCATTAGCATCAAGACTCATCCGACTAGGTTGAACACATTTCTCAATCATTATTGACTAAGAACTATGTACAATAACTTCAAACCTATATAATAAGTTCATACATATGAATTATACTCAACACAATGATAATATGAAATAAATAAACATTAATAAGCATCAACACATATTATATATCATTGAATTAATTCATTACATATGTGTAAGACATGAAAGACTTTTACATTAAAGCTCATAAACTAGAAACATGATGCATCTACAATAGGTGTTCATCTACACACTCCCCCTCAAGATCAGGCCCAAGGGAGTGGTTTCTAGCAATGGATGTCTTAGCAATCTTACAATCAGTCATGTTGAATCTTTTGAGTATGTCTTGAACATACTTTGACTGACTAATAAAGATGCCATCTTCAACTTGCTTCACTTGAATTCCCAGAAAGAAATTGAGTTCCCTCATGGCACTCATTTCAATTTTTTTCTTCATCAGCTTCTCAAAGTCTTTGCAGAGCTTTGGATTAGTTAATCCAAAGATGATGTCATCTACATACACTTGAACTAGCATTATGTAATTTTCCTATCCTTTGATGAAAAGAGTTCCATCTATAGTACCCCTTCTGTATCCATGCTTGCAGAGATACTGAGATAGAGTATCATACCATTTCCTAGGTGCCTAATGCAGCCCATAAAGAGCTTTATCAAGTTTGCAGACATTATCAGGATGATCAGGATCTGCAAAACCAGGAGGTTGTTTGACATACACCTCTTCATCAATCACCCCATATAAAAAAGCACACTTAACATCAAGTTGATAGACCTTGAAGTTCTTGAATGCAGCAAATGCCAAGAATATCCTAATAGCTTCCAATCTTCCTACAGGAGCAAAGAAATCAATGTAGTCAATTCCTTCTTCTTGTGTGTATTCTTGAACAACTAGTCTAGCTTTGTTTTTTATGACAATGCCTTTATCATCTTTCTTGTTTCTAAACACCCAATTGGTTCCTATAGTAGTCTTCCCATGAGGAAGAGGACAAAGGTTCCAAACTTTCTGCCTTTTGAATTGAAGCAGCTCCTCTTGCATGGCTTCAACCCAACTTCCATCCTTTAGAGCCCTATCAACTTTCTTTGGCTCTATCAGAGATAAGAAACAAGAGTGAAGACAAACATTTGCTTCATGGGTTTGTCCTCTTGTTCTTACCCATGTGTCAACATCTCTAATGATGTTTGTGGTGGGATAAGACTTGTGGACCCTTAGTTGAGGGATCACAGCAAGTTGCTGAGAGAGATCTAAATTAGAAAAATATAGATCTGGCTTTGATGTTTCTCCCACCAGATCAGCACACTTATCAAGAGAAACTTGATCCAATGAGTGTGTGACATCATTGATGTTGTCATCTATGGAGTGGTTATCAGCATCAAGAAATTCCTGATCACTGTCACCACCACCATCATGTTCTTCTGCATTTGAAGTGTCATTGTCTGGTTTTTGAGCCTCTAAACTGGAATTTGGAGGCATCTCAGATGTATCAGCTGAATTTGTCATTGTGGTGTTGATAGAAACCCCATTTGCAGAAGTAGTTACAACTGTGGGTAAGATGTCTGTAGATCCTGAAATATTCTCACAAGATTTTTCAAAACAGTTGGTAACTAAATCAAGATCAAACAGCCAATCAGGCTCAGAACTAGGTACACAGGGTGTGTGTTCATTGAAAGTCACATTGGCTGATTCCTCAACAATTCTAGTTCTGAGATTGTATGCTTTATAAGCCTTAGCTTGAGAAGAGTATCCAATGAAGTGTCCATCATCTGATTTCTTAGCAAATTTGGCAATTTGATCTTTGGTATTCAAGATGGTGCAAGGACATCCAAATGACCTGAGAAAACCAATGAAAATTTTCCTCCTATGCTAAAGTTCATAAGGAGTCTTGTCATGAGTCTTAACCACTAAAACTCTATTTTGCACATAGCAGGCAGTGTTGACTGCCTCTGCCCAAAAGGTGATGGGCAGTTTAGAATCAGACAGCATGGTTCTTGCAGCTTTAATCAGTGTCCTGTTTCTCCTCTTAGCAACACTATTTTGCTGAGGAGTCCTGGGAGCACTGTATTGTCTTGTAATACCCTTTTCATCACAAAATGTATCAAGGATTTGGTTCTTGAATTTTTTTCCTTGATCACATCTTATGGTTTTGACCTTGTGATCACATTGATTCTCAATTTTTAAGATGAAATTCTTTAGAATCTCAGGAGTCTCATCCTTAGATCTAAGGAAAAAGACCCAAGTGAATCTTGTAAAGTCATCTGTGATCACCAAACAATAAGAGGTCCTTCTTAAACTCATTACACTGGTGGGGCCAAAGAGA
>BJCM01236077.1:0-10788 GCA_018326385.1 Flaveria bidentis
CACAAATCTTGAATAGTTAAATCGAAGGCTTCTCACCATTCCATGAACTAGGCACCCTAGTTCATATGGAATTGGATCCTATCCCTCAGATTTGTTGGATAGGCAATGAAAAACGACGTGCAGCAGGAACATCCAGTTGTATGAAAAGTTGAACTTGTAAACTGTAGACCTGCTAACATCTCCACCATATCCCATTTGGATGTAGGTGTTGTCCAAATCTGCTTTGGGAAACTCTATAGGGGCGCCTTCGTCATGAAGCTCGAGATGGTCCCTAATGAGTTGTTTGGTGATGACTAACTCCTAGCCATAAATTCTTGTTCTTATTACCCGCACCCCATTTAGGGTTTCAATCTGACCATTTCCCCAAAATTCATTCATATGATTTAAATAAACTATAGGGTTAACAGTCAGAGTTGTGTAATAAGATGATTGGGTAAGAAAGGAAATAATATCAGAGAAGTCAGCATCTCTTGAATAATGACGAAGTGCGACTTGATTGTGCTGAGGGTTAAGTGCCATTTGTGAAAGCTGTAGGTAGATAAGTTTGGACTTGGGTAAATTGGAGATGAAGGAAGCTTTTAGGGTAGTAAAATTTGGTAAGAAGATGAAAGTGAATAGTCGGGATTATTTAAAAGAGGATGAAGTAGCGGTTAAAGGGGTTAGGATAAGATGATATGATGTTTTAGTGGGTGATGTGACAGAGGCGGTAAGGTTTAGTTCAGTTAAATAATCTGACATCATTAACAAAATCTTTACATTTTACAGATTGGGGCCCAAAAGATTTTCATTACATAGTAAAGTCTTTCTTCCGAGTATAAAGTATTTCCGAAGGTAATTTGTCTTCCGAAGGAAATATTTGCTTCCGAAGGTAGAGTCCCATTTCCGAGAGCAAAGATTGTTTTCCGAATGGAGAGTTTTATAAGCTTCGAAAGTAGATCTGATATGTAATCAATCACTTCTTCCGAGACTAAAAACTCTTCCGAGAAGAAAATTATCCTGGGAGGAATTTGCTTCGGAAGATATGTAAAACATCTTCCAAGAGTTAATTCTTCTTCGGAAGAATTTACACTTAGTGAAAATTTTAGAGAGAAACTTTTTGTAACAGGGCTAGATTGTATTGACATAAGACATTACATATTAAGAAGCTTTTCAAAACAGGTGGACTAATCGATGTTTATCATCCCAATGGCTGTAACGAGATACTTAAATCTCTGTTCATCAAAAGCTTTGGTGAACAAGTCAGCATATTGTTCATTTGAGTCAACTTTGATTAGTTTAATTAGATTTTTCTCATAAATATCTCTAATGAAATGATACCTGATATCAATATGTTTTGTCTTAGAGTGCTTCACAGGATTTTCAGTGATGGAGATAGCACTGTTGTTGTCAATGTGGATAAGAGTGCTCATGAAGTTGTATCTGTAGTCTATCATCTGGTTCTGAAACCACAGCAGCTGAGCACAGCAACTCGTAGCAGCAATGTATTCTGCTTCAGCAGTTGATATAGAGACACAGGATTGCTTCTTGCATTGCCATGAGATGATCCTTCCACTAAGAAATTAACATCCACCTGATGTTGATTTCTTGTTGATGTTGCAGCCACCATAGTCACTGTCAGAGTAGCCATAGAGATTGAAATTGTTGTTCCTCGGATACTAAAGACCTAATTTAGATGCTCCCTTGAGGTATCTGAGGATTCTCTTAGCAGCAACTAGGTGAGACACATTTGGAGCAGCCTGATATCTTGCACAAATACAGGTCGCAAACATGATATCAGGTCTACTTGTTGTAAGATACATCAAAGAACCAATAATTGCCTATACTGATGTTGATCAGTATCCTCCCCCTCAGAATCAGGACAGAGATTATGGTTTCTGGGTATGGGTGTCTTGGCTGACTTACAATCTTTCATGTCAAATATTTCTAAGATGTCATTGACATACTTAGATTGATTAATGAAGAACCCTTCCTTCATTTGCTTTACCTGAATCTCAAGGAAAAAGTTCATTTTTCCCATAGAACTCATCTCAAAGTTTTTCTTCATGATGCTCTCAAAGTTTTTCTTCATGATGCTCTCAAAGTCTTTACACATTTGGTCATTTGATGAACCAATTATGATGTCATCAACATATACTTGAACAAGCAAGATGTCCTTTCCAGACTTTCTTATGAAAAGATTTGTATCAATGGTACCTCTAGTGTAACCATTCTTTAGGAGAAACTGGGACAAAGTCTCATACCACAGCCTAGGTGCTTGGTGCAGCCCATACAGAGCTTTATCCAATTTGCACACATAGTTGGGGTGCTGTGGGTCTTCAAATCCTAGAGGCTGACACACATAGACTTCCCTATCTATATCCCCATATAGAAAGGCACACTTGACATCAAGCTGGTAGACAGTGAAATTCTTGGATGTAGCATAGGCAAGGAAGATCCTAACTGCCACAAGTCTAGCAACAGGTGCAAGGACATCAGTATAATCAACTCCTTCCTCTTGAGTGTATCCTTGAACCACCAGTCTTGCTTTGTTCTTGATGATCAAGCCTCTATCATCTCTTTTGTTTCTAAAAACCCATTTTGTGCCTATAGGTACTTGACCAGATGGTAGCAGACATAGGTTTTAAACCTTTTGTCTTTTGAATGGAAGCAGTTGATCTTGCATCTTTACCTTCTTAGGTTTCATGTGAGACAGGAAGCATGAGTACAAGCAGACATTCCTATGATGAGTTTGTCCTCTTGTTCTCACACCTTTAGAAACATCCCCTATGATATTCTCAGCTGGATGAGTGTTATGGATTTTGAGTCGAGGAATTACCTCCAGTTGCAAAGATAGATCCAGATTGGACTTATTTTGCTCATGAGCATGAACACTTTGTCCAGTTGTTGTTTCACACTCATTCAATAAGGACTGATTGAATGAATAAGAAACATCATCATTTGTTAGTTGTGAAGTAGCATTAACAGTTGCCTGTTCCTTCAAGATGCTACTTCCATCAGCTTGGTGTTGTGCAGGGTCACCTAATAAAATTTGAGGATCAACACGTTAATCACTAGTTGAAGCTCCACTATCCCTTGAGATAGTTATACTATCAGATCTGCCAATAGTGGAAGCTTGATTTGTTGAAGCTCTTGGAGAACTTGAATAGTTGGTTATCTTCAGAATTGCTTTGAGTGCTTGTTCCAGCTGAAACATTCTCACAAGATGGTTTAGAATAGTTTGGAAACAATTCTAAGTCAAAAATATGATCAGGGCCATTCCCCTAACACAAGGAGTATGCTCATTGACAACAATGTTGGATGATTCCTCAAATTGTTGATTTTTGATGTTGTAAACTCTATAAGCTTTAGAGCTAGAGGAGTATCCAACAAAGATAGCATCATCCGACTTTTCAGCAAATTTTGCCAAATTGTCTTTTGTGTTAAGTATGGTACAACTGCAGACAAAGGACCTTAGAAAGCCAATGAACGATGGCCTCTTGTTCCATAGCTCATAAGGGGTTTTTGCATGTGGCTTTACTACAAGAACCTTATTCTGCACATAGCATGCAATGCTGACTACCTTTGCCCAGAATGTTAGAGGTAGTTTGGAATCAGCTAACATAGTTCGAGCAACCTCAATAAGTGTCATGTTCCTGCTTTCAGCAACACCATTTTGTTGAGGAGTTTTGGGAGCACTATATTATCTGGCAATCCCTTTTGAGTTACAGAATTAGTCAAGAACGAGGTTCTTAAACTCAGTCCCTTGATCACTTCTAATTATCTTATCCTTGTGATCAATTTGATTTTCTATCTTAAGAATAAAAGATTTTAACGTTTCAACAGTTTTATCTTTAGATCTTAAAAAGAATACCCATGTAAATCTTGTAAAATAATCAACAATCACAAGGCAGTATGATTTCCTTCCAATGCTCATTATACTTGCGGGACCAAATAGATCCATGTGCAATAAGTGTAATGGAGTGGTGATGGAGTTAGCAGCTTTGGATTTATGAGATGCCATGTGTTGCTTCCCTTTCAGGCATGCAATATGTTTGTAGAAAATTCCTTTTTAGGCAAACCATGTAGCAAGTTATTTTTAGCCAATTTATTAATTGTCTTAAAATTTACATGACACATTCGTTTATGCCATAGTATTGACTCATCACCATTAGCTTTGGAAAGAAAGCATGATACTTGACCTATTAGGGAAGCATTATTCATATGAAGCTTGTACATATCCCCTTTCTTGGGAGATCTTAGAAGCACCAATTCCTGAGGAATTGTCATCCGGGGTTTGAGGATAATGCAGTCATGTTCTGTGAAGAGCATTTGATGCTTTTGATCACAAAACTAAGAAACACTTAATAGGTTGTGTTCAAGTTGTTTGACAAAGTGAACTTTGTAAACTTTTAACTTTCCGTTGGATATACTTCCTCTGCCAGAAATATATCCTTTGGCCTCACCTCCAAACTAGACAGGACCTCCATCATAATGTTGAAATTGTTGAAGGAGAGATCAGTTCCCTGTCATGTGCCTGGAGCATCCACTATCCACAATCCAAATATTGTTATTCTTGTCATATGGATGTCCTTTCACATAAGATGAGATGATTAGTTTTGATTGGAAACCCAAGCCTTGTTGGTCTTGGGTTCTTCTAATGATAGTGATAGAATTGAACCAAAGGTTAAGCATGGGGGTTCAATGAATGTCATTGAAGAAGAAGTTTGGGCTGCAGCATCTTTCTTGATCTTCCAATCTATCTTTTGGTTGATCATGGAGGATGAGCCTTTTGAGGCTTTAGCGGCATAGCCTTCTTCCGAAGCTTCTTTCTTTTCAGAAGAATCCTTCACTACCCTTTCTTTAGAAGTAGTCTTCTTCTGGGATGGGTTCAAGGGAATTCTTTTGTTCTTTTGATTTTTGACAGCTTTAGCTTCCGAAGCCTTTTTTCCTTTGGAAGAAGGACTTTCTTCCGAAAGCAATCTTGTTTCAAAAACCAGTTTCCCTTTTTCATCACTTGAACCATTTGATAAGGTCCAAATGAGAAATCTTCCCTGACTTCTTCTCTTTTAACATTATTTGCATAATGTGTGCTAGGAGGATTGTAAAAAAGAATCTTTGGCCATGTGGTTTTGCAGACCACACATTATGCATGCAATGTTAGTTTTCTGGGAACTTGAGGATTGTTGTTTCTTGTTCTTTTTCTCTTCATCGGCAACCTTTCCCTTTAACTTCTGATCCTTAAGTAGGACAGGAGTGCTGGTACTACACCCTTTTCCTGAATTAGAGTTGCCTACCACCTAGAATCCAGCTGAGATGAATACACCCTTTTGTTTTGAGTCAATCATCAGCTTAGACTCAGCCACTTTCTTGGAAGTTCTTCTTGCTACTTTAGCTCTGATTGTTCTGGCTTTGGTGGTTAGGATTTGATCATCACCGGTAGGAGTGGGTTGATTTACCTGTTCCTTTCCTTTGATGGTCTCTATTATTGCATCATTCTTCAACTCAAATGAAGATGGGTTACACATGGGACCTTTCGCTTTACAGTACCACATCTAGGTTGTCTTATGGACTCATAAGAGTGTGGTGGAGCAATTTCATTGGTCCCCAACCCTCCTTTGTTCTGATAACAAATTTTGGAGTGAGAGGATGATACAATAATAGCTTGGAAGTTTTGCTCATAAATGGCATACTTCCTGGCTTGAGCCTCAGCATTGACAAGCTGGGCTTGAGCCTCAGACAATTTGGATATTAAATCCTTTATTTGAGTCTTATAATTTGTGTATTCATGTTTTAATAAGGACACAATTTTCTCCAACTCCTCAATTTTTCTTTGATAGTCAGATTCAGCCCTTTTAAAATAAGATTTTAAAATATTTAGAGACTCAATATCGTATTTAATCTCCACATTGTAGTCCTGATACAATTTAACCTTAGCAATACATGCAGAAGTACAGAGATTTTCATATACCTTATTGTCATCTGTTCCTGCCATGAGTGCTTGAGCAAGAGTCACATCTTGTACCATAACGCTCCAGTCAATTTCTTGAGCCATAGCAGTTGTCTCTATTGACTTTCTAGTGGGCTTTGGTGTAGAGGGTTGTGTGGAGGCCTATGAGGTTCCCAGATTTGACTTCGGAACCTTACATACCCTTGCAAAATGACCAAGTTGGTTACAGTTGTAACATTTGGCCTTAGTTTTGTCAAACCCAAATTTGTTGTTGGTTGGGTTCTAGGGAAATTGCCTTCTAGTTCTCTTGAAGAACTTCTTTGCTCTGTAGGTTAAAAGAGCCATTTGTTAGACTATGTCCACATACTCCACATCATCTGGACTGAAGCACTCTAGATCATCAAAGCAATACTGAAAATCACTAGAGTGTCCACTTCCTGAAACAAAGGCACAGCTGTCCTAAAAAGAACCATGCTGAGCTTGTTGAGACCTTGGAGTCTCAGGAAATGTAATGTACGGTCCGGACGAACAGGATGGTTGTTGGGTGTATGTTAGGTACTGTTAAGGTTGTGTGGGTCGTGAGCCTTCAACAACCGTTAAAGTGTTGCTAGCAGGAAGACTCAAGGGTCTGCTTGTCTGATGGCCTCTCTTGCTTTCCATCTCCAGTCGGTATCCATCAAGGATGCCATAGAGTTTGGTCATAGTGAGTGTGTTCAGATTTTATGTCCTCTTGATAGAAACACGGTAAAACGTCCACTCAATTGGAAGTGCACTCATGAACTTTCTTGTGAGGTCTCTAAGTTCAAGAGTAATTCCCATATACTGAAGGGAAGAAATGAGGTCCACGTACCTGAAGTATTGCTGGCTGAGAGTCTCTCCAGCAATGTAGGTGAAGTTCTCAAACTACTACTTCAGTGAGTCCTTCTTGGAGTCATTGGAGCTAGAGTACATCTGAGCAAGTGCATCAAATAGTTGTTTAGCTAACTTGCAATGCTAAAACTCCACCATGATGGAGTTGGGTATTGCAGTCATTAGAATAGTCATTGGATTGATGCCAGCTAAAGAATTGTTTGATGGCACCATTTCCACTGGGTGCTGCCAACTTGGTTTTGTACGGGCCATTGACAATAGACTGCCACATCTTGTTGTCTTGATACCTGATGAAGCCTCCCATGCGTCTGCTCCATGACCTGAAGTTTTCAAGGGTGATGATGGGTGCTTTGGTCATCGTCCCCATATCTACTTTAGACATATTGAGGGCCATTTTGAGTGTGGTGTAAGGAGGGGTGAAAACAGGTTGATTAGGATGGTAATATCTCACAATCAAGAGCCTAAGAAGCTCTGATACCAATTGCACGATCGGTTTTTGTCACTTAACACTTGGTTTTCTCTCAAACTCACTTATACTTACACCCTCATCATATGAAGCCGAGTCTCTTCTAAGAGTTGATAATAATATATAAAGTAGCAAATAACACAAAGAGATAATTTTCAAGGTAATTGCATATATTAATTCTCAACTCAAAGTATTGCAAGACTCTTACAAGCATATTACATGAGTTATAATGAGAAACTATATATACTACTACCTACAACCGGATATACTTTGATACCAGTTGGGAACCTATGACTAAAGCATATACTACAATGCTAAAGTTAAGGTATCTTAGATAAAGTATTATCTAAGATATGGTAGTCATGACATGTCCATGACTTACCTTTTGTCACCAACTAAGGTTGGTAACTGTACTAACTAATAAAGGTGAACAGTGGAATAAAGTATGGTCAACTATATGGCTTTTGAGAAAACGCCATGTAGTATCTCAGAGGTCTGCAATGGAGTGTCAGAGACACCATACTTATGTCCACTGGTTCATAGTAGTGTCTTCCGAAGGGTAGTTGGATTCGGAAGAACTAGTTCTTCCGAAGCCATTTATACTTCAGAAGAGGCTACTTCTTCCAAGGCTTGAGGACTTCTTCTTGTCTTCATACTTCAGAAGTTCACTTCTGATATTTTCTCTCGGACTTGATCTTCGTAAGTGAACACTTTGTCTTCGGAAGTAGAGTTTGTCTTCGGAAGTTGATCTTTCATTTTGTCTTTGGAAGAACTATATTTCCTTTGGAAGTTCCACACTTGGCTTCATAAGTCTTTTATTAGATGTACCAAAATATTCTAAGTGATTTGGTTTTGGTTGCACCAGTCTTCTTCTTGATCCAACACTTTCCTCTGCTTTCTTTTCCACCACATGCACTAAAAATGCATAGCATTGCTTCTGTAAACATCAACGAGTCTTCATGAAAGAGATAAGCCTTAGGTTTCTTCATATAGATTTGAATGATTATTGAGAATTTATATACCCATAACAACCCTCCTAACGAGTATCATTTCCTTCAATCATAAATACAGGTCCACGTGTAGCATTCCCCTGATTTGTAAGGCCCTGATTGCTGGCTATTGCCATCATTTGGTTCTGATTATTCCTAGGTTGACCCGATGCCTAATTCAGCCTAGGGCATACATTCCTATAGTGATTAGGCTTCAACGCTCATAACAAGCCCTGACTTTTCCTCCTCGATTGATTACATTTATTGGTGCAACCAAGTTAGACGCCACCCTACAATCCCTTGCAAAATGCCCCAGGTGCTTACAATTCATGCACATCCAACACGGTGCTACTTTTCGGTGATGAAAATTACGCCTACTACATTTAGGATGTGGCCCAACATAATTCTATCTACCTTGGTTCACCTCTACATAGTTTCTTGTCATTTTCGATTTCTATAAAACTTTCCTTCTGCTTGTTTACTCGACTCCACATTATCAGTCCTTTTCTCAAATCCTCTACTCAATACTCCGGTTCTCATCATTTCATCGGTCAAAGTACCAGCCTTCAAAATCGCACTTTGAATTGTGGGAGGAGCGGTTGCAGTTGCTATGGCCTTGATTTTGAGGAACCAAACCCTAAATGAACCTTTCGATCCTTTTTTACTCTAGGGTCACCAAGTATGGAACGAGCCTGGCCAATTCGTGAAATTGATTTGTATATGTTGTGTGTCCAACTCCTACCATGGAATAATTCTAGAATTCATGCTCTGGCTTCTGTATCACGTTGTTAAGGAAATATTCTATCAAAGCCTTGAATTCATCCCATGTCATTTGCATTGTCGCCTCCCTACCTCTTGCTTGAATTTGAGTATTCCCCCAAGTTAATGTCTTTTATTTTAGTGAACAAGTAGCATATTTGATCTTCTAACTATCTAAGCACTCAATAATGTCGATCACTAACTCCATCTTTTCAATCCACCTAGTTAGCACTATCGCTCCACCTTTTTCATCAAATACCTTGGGCTTACATGCCACGAACTCCTTGTAAGTGCATCCTCGCCACCTTCCACCTCTTCATATCTATTTCTGTTTCCACATTCATTAACATTGCCATTGTTCGATCTGTTTCCATTACGGCCTGTTACGAGGACCATCACCATTCACGTTTGCGTTCTAATTACCATTCTAATTATCCAATCCACTTCATTATTCAATATTGTTTCCATTCACCCCTTCATACACATTCTCATCATTATCCTCACCATCGTCATTCTCTCCATTATTTCCATTATTGTTGTTGCCATCCTCGTTGTTATGGTTTAAGTTGTTATCACTTACTTGTGCTACTATATTCGGGATGAGTGCAACTAACTGATGAGTGCAACTAACTGATGAGCAATTATAGTAGCTATATCAAGATTGCCAGCCCCATGGTTGTTACCAGTCGGACCTCCTTCACTAGGTGCTTCACCTCTACCACCAATAACTTTTTCTCTACCTTTGCCTCCTGGGGCAGCACCACCACGACTGGACACTTCTGGGTGACATTTTCTAATCAATCAAAGATAATACGTAAGCTTAAAATATTAAGATCAGTCAACAAAGTAACGTATGTGAAGTAAGTATCATCAATTCAATGCAACTCTCCGAGGACCAAGTATATACCAAAGAAACAATTAATTTCATAATCGTTGAAATTCTAGAGAGAGCATCTCATAGGGACTAGGACCAATGTCGCAATATAATCCCATGAAGATTCAGGTGAATTAGAACTTACCTAAGTATAAAGTTTATGGATTGTTGGGATCTAGTATTCTAACGAAATACCAACTAATTAACGTGTTAAACCAAACCAAATGGTGCGGAATTCTATTTGATTAGCGATCCAATCAGTGAGAACGCACGTAGAAACAATTATGTATTGAATCTAACATTAAAAATCGATTAGGAATCGATCTACTAAGATCTATGAACTTGGAGTATGATCTTAGAGGTCTCTGGACGGCTAGGGTACGTCTGGAGTCGAAGTGTATTCCATGCTTTTATTTTTCCACGAATTAGGTGGTATTTATAGGTTAGGGTTGCTCATTCGGGCGACTGAACCATTAGCATGGTTCAGTCGTGCGATTGAGCCATGCGGTTAATCCATTCGCACAACTGAGTGTTCAGTCGTGTGACTGAGTCAATCTCATGTTATAATCATATAACTGATTCAATCTCCTGGTTCAGTCGTGTGACTGAGTCATTTGCATGAAGATGTTCATGCGTATGGTCCATTAGCATGGGCCATTCGCATGATAACTTCATATTACTAATTTTGAATGTATTAATTATCATTACATTATTTATATTGGTTCAATCAACCACAAACCTATATAATCAATTCGATAAGCGTTAAACAACTCATTAATAAAATATTAAACCTTATAAACACAACCAAACATTTTCATTTCATTAAGTACCCAATTATTACATAAGTGTAAGACAATAAAGACATATTACATTAAAATCAGAATCAAGGTACACATGTATCAAC
>BJCM01236083.1:0-11030 GCA_018326385.1 Flaveria bidentis
TGGCTAATCACAACTGGCCATTGTAATTAGGGACTTACTATACTTGACATAAACTGAGCTGTTCCCTTGAATGACCGTGTTGGTGTTTGAATCTTTCAGTGTGCGTGTGAATGGCTGGTGGTAGATCTTCGAAAGCCTCTCGTGGTGGTGGTCGTGATGGGCTTGGTGCTGAGCCGCGACCCAAGAGGGGAAGACCCAGAGTGGAGAAGGTGGTTCATGAAGAACCTAAGACACCTCATCCGGAGGGTGGCGATGAGAGCGCTAACTTGAGAGCCTTAGTAAAAGAGGCTGTGGTTGAGGAAGTTCACCGGGTCATGCAGACGATCTTACCGTCTGTAGTGACCGAATTTATCAAGGCGGTACGGGAAGGGGAAAGGAAAGAGAGGAATAGGTCCTTGGGAGAACGAGAACATCTAAAGCCCAAAACGGTTCTATCCGATGATGAAGAGGAAGAGGAAGAGCCTGTGCAGGAGGCGGCATGAGGCTGTATTTATGGGGCATTTCAGCGATGCAAGCCCCCTACTTTTTATGGAAAAGGCGGCTCATCGGTGGGTGAGAGAAATGGAAGTGGTATTGAACATCAGCGAGTACCGGGAGGATCAGAAGGTAAAGTTGTTGCCCATACTTTTGTGGACTCGGCTCTATGCTGGTGGGACAATATAGTCCAAGCCGAAGGTAGTCGGGCGATCGGGAGAATGAGATGGTCGGAGTTGAAGAAGTTGGTGATCGAGGAGTTCTGTCCTCATAGGGAAATGGATAAAGTTGAGAGAGAATTCCTGCAGCTGGAGGCGGGAACCATGGCACACCAGCAGTACACCACAAAGTTCAACGAGATGGCATGTCTGGTGCCAGATCAGGTGACACCTCTTTCTCGAAAGATCAAGAGGTATATTCAGGGCTTGCCGACAGATATTCGCAGGCACATGATCGCCGCCCGACCGAGCACGCTTAGGTCGACGGTGGATTTAGTAGGGAGATTGTACGATGAGGGGCTGTGGTGGTGGTGGTTGAAGGTGGCAGGAAGAGTGGAGGTGATCGAAACTGACAGGGGAAGAGGTTTGGTCGAGGTGAAGCCTCGACGGGTAAGAAGAAGGCACGCGTGAACGACCACCGTGTGGTCACATCGGGGGCAGGTATGAAGAAGTGTGGTAGGTGTGGGAGAGAGCATAGTCGGGAGTGTAGGTTTGGGTCGAACTTGTGCTTTAAATGTCGGAAGGCAGGGCACATGGCAAGGGACTGTCGTACAGTCCGGTGCTTTAGCTATGGTGAAAAGGGTCACATATGTAAGGATTGTAAGAAGCCAAGGGCTGAGGGTTCCGGGGCGAAGAAGACGGGAGGTGAAGGATCAAGGGCGAGCGCCAGGGCATTCACTATGACATAGGAGGAAGCTAGGACGGACTCTGATGCCGTGTCCGGTACGTTTCTAGTGAACCAAACTTTAGCTTCTGTGTTATTTGATTCGGGTGCTAGTAAAAGTTTTATTTCGGCTGCTTTCTGTGCTAAGCTGCCTGTTAGTAGTAGACGTGTTGAAGCACCCTTTGATGTAGAAACTGCCATAGGTAAGTCTACCAGGATTTTTGAGATGATAGAGAACTGTGATGTGGAACTAGAAGGTCATAAGTTTCCTATTAGACCGTTCGTGACGACCTTAGGTGGTTTCGATTTGTTTCTTGGGATGCATTGGTTGGCGGACTCCGAGGCGAACAATGTGTGTCGCAAGAAGATGATTCGTTTAACAGCGCCTGACGGGAGTTTGGTAACTGTTTATGGGGATCGGTTCATGATGATCCCGAAAGTGATCTCAATGGTGGTCGTGGGAAAGTGTATGAGGCGTGGATGTAGCACCTACTTAGCTTATGTAAAGGATGTAGGTACGCCAACACAACAACTATCACCGATGTTCCAGTTGTGTGTGACTTTCCAGACATATTCCCAGAAGAATTACCGAGGTGCCACCTGACTAAGAGATCGAGTTTTAGATTGATCTGATACCTTTGCCCAACCTATTGCCAAGGCACCGTATCGGTTGGCTCCAATGGAGATGAAAGAATTGATGGAGCAGTTGCAAGATATGCTTGATAAGGGATTCATTAGACTGAGTATCTCTCCTTGGGGTGCTCCGGTCCTGTTTGTGAAGAAGAAAGACGGTAGTATGAGGATGTGTATTGACTACCATGAGCTGAACAAGTTGACAGACCGGCGAGGCGGAGGGAAAGAGCGATCGCAAATCTCACGAATGAATTCAAGAGTAAACGTATGCGGTGGCTCCTAAACGAACTTCTCTCCTACATCTGATCGCAACGTCTGGTCATTTTTGAATACTTGAGGGGGATTAGGTGGCAGTTGAAAGAGCTGCTCGAAAGCTTGACGAACAAGGAAAAAGCCAATATATCTTTATCTATTTTATATAGATTTTTTTATTTTTTTTTATTTCAATTTCATACGGACTGTTCCTACACTTTTTTTCGGTAGAATTCCAAAGAATAGTTTTTAAATTAAAAAAAATTATTGCTTAACCGATACACCTTACCGAGAATAGACGATTTGTTCTATCAGCTTCAAGGTGCCAGTTGGTTTTCAAGGATCGATCTTCGATCTGGCTACCATCAGCTGAAGGTGAAGGAGAAGGACATCCATAAAACAACTTTTCGCACACGTTACGGTCACTACGAGTTTTTCGTTATGTTATTAGGTTTGACCAACGTGCCAGCTGCTTTTATGGATTTGATGAACCGTGTGTGTCGGCCGATGTTGGACAAATAAGTGATTGTGTTTATTGATGATATCCTGATTTATTCGAAGAGCGAGTTAGAGCATGCCGGTCACATTCGGGAGGTTTTGGAGACGTTGAGAAAGGAAAAATTATATGCCAAATTCTCTAAGTCCGCGTTCTGGTTGCGCGAAGTTCAGTTCTTAGGTCATGTGGTAAATCCCGACGGGATTATGGTGGACCTGGCTAAGGTGGAGGCAGTGATGCAATGGAAGTCTCCAAAGACGCCATCCGAGATTCGTTCTTTCTTGGGTTTGGCGGGCTACTATAGAAGATTCATCCAAGACTTTTCCAAGATCGCTTCTCCACTAACTAAATTGACCCGAAAATATGTGAAATTTGTTTGGGTTCAAACTCAAGAGAAGGCGTTTGAAGAATTAAGGACGAGATTGACTCAAGCTCTTGTTCTGTCATTACACGATGGAAGTGAAGATCTGGTGGTTTATTCTTATGCTTCCTACTCGGGCTTGGGGTGCGTGTTAATGTAGAGAGGGAAGGTTATATCTCATGCATCCCGGAAGTTGAAGGTTCATGAGGTCAATTATCCTACTCATGACTTGGAGCTAGCAGTCGTGGTCTTCGCGCTAAAGATTTGGAGGCACTACCTTTACGGGACGAAGTGCACCATTTTCACTGAGCACAAGAGCTTGAAGTACTTCTTTGAGCAGAAAGATCTGAACATGAGGCAGAGACGGTGGTTGGAACTTATAAAGGACTATGATTGCGAGATCCATTACCAACCAGGCAAAGCCAACGTGGTGGCTGATGCCTTTAGCCGAAAGGAGAGTCCCGAGCCGATTCATGTGAAGGCATATCAGCTAATCATGACCTCTGACGTGATGAAGCAAGTTAAAGATTTCAAGATGAGGCATTGAAGGAAGATCATCTTAACTTGGAAAGAATGAGAGGTCTGGTTGGGGTATTGGGTGAAAACACACTTGGTGTTAAAACCCAATTTGGACGGGTGTGGATTCCTCGTATTGGGCATCTACGGGTGAAGATTTTGGATGAAGCTCACAAGACTCGATACTCCATTCATCCAGGTGCCACAAAAATGTACCAAGATATGAAGAAAGATTATTGGTGGTCGGGTATGAAGCGCGATGTGGTGGAGTATGTGACTAAATGCCTTACTTGTCTACAGGTGAAGGCCGACCATCAGAAGCCATATGGGAAGATCCAACCATTGGATATATTGGAATGGAAGTGGGAGCACATCACCATGGATTTCATTATGAAGCTGCTGCGTACTCCGAAAGGGTATGATGCCATATTGGTGATTGTGGACCGCTTGACGAAGAGTGCTCACTTCCTACCGATCCGCGAGACATTTTCATCTGAGAGGTTGGCTGATCTGTTCATCAAGCAAATTGTAATTCATCATGGTGTGTCAGTGTCTATTGTGTCGGATGGTGACGCCCGGTTTACATCCAAATGCGGGAAGAAATTCCACGACGCCATGGGGACGAGGTTACATATTAGCACGGCTTATCATCCCTAGACTGATGGTCAGTCAGAAAGGACCATTCAGACATTGGAGGACATGCTTCAGGCAAGTGTGATCGATTTTGGAGGAATTTGGGATGACCACTTACCGTTAGCTGAATTCTCATACAACAAAAGTTATCATGCCAGTATTGGTATGCCACCTTATGAGATGCTATACGGTAGGAGATGCAGAACACCCGTCTGTTGGGGTGATATTTGTCAAAAGGAGCTAGGGAGCGTTGAGGTGATTGAGGCTACGACTGAGAAGCTTGAAATAATCAAAGCCTTCATGAAGGTAGCCAAAGATAGAAAGAAGTCGTATGCTGATAAACGACGTAGATCGATTGAGTTCCAGGTGGGTGACCGGGTTATGTTGAAGGTCTCACCTTAGATGGGCATCATCCGATTCGGGAAGAGGAGAAAGTTAAGCCCAAGGTATATAGGGCCTTTCTGAATCATTGCTCGAGTAGGCGAGGTGGCCTATAGAGTAGAATTACCTGATGAGTTAAATGGAATTTACCCGACATTCCATGTATCTCATATGAGAAATGCTTGGCAGATGAAGATATGATTGTTCCACTGGAGGATATCGAAGTAGACGAACGGCTCAATTTTGTGGAGCAACGAGTGGCAATCATCGATCGAAAGAAAAAGAGGCTGAGAAATAAAGTGGTTCCTCTGGTGCGTGTATAGTGGAAGCACCGGAAAGGATCTGAGTCGACGTGGGAGGCTGAGGAAGAAATGAGGCAGCATTACCCACGTTTGTTCAAGGAATAACAGGTTTCAGGGATGAAACCTATATAAGGGGGTTGACTTGTAACACCCGAATATTTTTGAAGCCGACGAAAGAAGAAAAAGAAATAAAGTCCAAAGTCGGGGGACCAAACTCGCCAATGAGAGAAAGTTGGGTATGTGGTGATATTTGAAGGGAGCGGGAAGCCATTACCCTCTCCCCACACCCACAAATCAGCCAAAAAGAGAGGAAGAAGAGAGAAAATAGAGAAAAGAAGAGAAAAAGGTTGGTTCGGGTTAATTCAAGAGAACAAAATCGTCGTGTGGTGGGTCCAAACGAAGCTCTTCTTGTTGTGGTCATTTGTGTGAGTTCAAGGACCCCTCTTTTAAACGTTTTTGGTCGGTTTTGGGGCTGGAACACATCTGAAAATCCGTTTTTGTATGTGTGTGTGTTTGACCCATTTGTATGTGTTTGCGTGTGATTCGTTTGGGGATTGCTTCCAGGCTTGTGTGTGCTTGAATGGTGTTGTGGTATGCATTCCTAAGGTTTAGGATGGTTAATTTCGGCTTAGAATGGGTCTAGATGAGCTTGGAGGTCGAAAATGGCAGATTGGGTTCAGGGGTGAGCTGCATTCTTCACAGCTAGGGCTATGCGACCGAATGACAAGCAGTCGTGCGACTGAAGCCATACGCATGCCAGTCTTGTGATTGAAGGTCAATCCCATAAGAGACGTACAACTGAGGCCCATACTCCTGCCAGTCGTGCCACAGAGAGTCAATCGCATGGGGAGTCTTGTGATTGAGGGCCCATTCGCGTAAGTGCTCATCCGCATTAGTTTCATCCGCATTAGCTCCATTCGCATAGGACTCATCCGCATTGAGTCCATTCGCATGAGGTCCATTCGCATGAGTGGGTGTTCATCCGCATAGGTGTTCATCCGCATTGGTCCATTCGCACGTTTGGGTGTTCATCCGCATAGGTGTTCATCCGTATTTGTCCATTCGCATGATGTTCAGTCGCCTGGAGGCCATGTGACTGAAGGGTGTCCATACACCTAAATGGGGCTGTTATACCCGAGGAAAAACATAGTTTAATCACTGACTTTCGGGAGAAAGTGCAGCTGTAAGTGCTGACATAGAAGTTCCCGTAAGTTCATGTAAGATGACTTTTGAGGTCTTAGAGGTTATGTTAGGCATGATGATGATGTTGCATGTTTATGCATTCCCCTGCATGATGATGACTGTGTATGTTGATGTTCCTTATTATGATGTATGTTTATCTTTCCATGACTTTACGATGAATGTTAATGAATGTGATGAAGTATTATGTAACGTAAAGTGAAAGATAATGAGAAGAGGAACATGATGAGTGCATGCGTTAACGAATGATGAAGGAAATGAAAGTCTTGCAAGCATCGTATGTCGGGACATGCCATTAAAAGGTGTTAGACCAATGGTGTGCGGGTTCGCTTCCCCGGGAGGATGCACATCAGGGTCTTTCTTTGTGATTGACCATTTGTATGGAACCATTGTTGCTTGCCTTAGGTACTGTGGCCAGAGGTGCTGGGCACCCTGAATGAAGGTCTATGATAGGCTTAGGTCCAATACCATGAGCATAAAGGGCATAGCACAAAACAATGGTATACCTGAACTTTATCTTAGGTATTGTGGCCAGAGGTGCTGTGCACCGTGAATGAAGGTCTGTGATAGGCTTAGGCCAGTACCATGAGCATGAAGGGTAAAGTACATGGTGTTGACGAAAGGAAAAGATGTAATGATGAATGAACGAATGAAAATAAGAATGAATGAATGAACGGAAGTTAATAAACGATGAAGATAATAACTATTATCTATGTGTACGTATGATGTATGATCACGTGATAGTAATGAATGGTTTTAACAAAAGAAAAGTATATTTTATTACAAACTAGAACTCACTCGGCAATGATGACTTTTATGTGTTTCTAGTTGACAGGTAGTGGTTGTTGAGGATGGCACGAGACAGCTACTCAGCTCTTTTGGATGGCATCCATATTTATAATGCTTTTGTGATGTAATGCAACTTGGGTTTTGTAATTGAATTACGATGTATTATTTTGCAAAAACTATTTTATTGAAATGGAATGTTTTGTTTAAGTGTTTCCGCTGCAACATTTTTATGTATTACGATGAAAATATATGTTTTATGCGAGCTGTAAGCGTCCTGGGAACGGGGCCTTACATATAAGACTTACAACAATACCAATAACCATGACAAAAGGTAAAGATGAATTGCAAGTGCTTTACAAGTTTAAACGTTTACAAGTGTATATTGATAAGGTAACATGTTTCACCCCAAAATAGTGTGAATTAATATACAAAAGGGGTAAGGAAACTCACATGGAAAACTCACGTGCTATAAGATGCACTTAAGATAAAAATAAGAAGATCAAATGGTTCTAAGGATTCCTTCACGATTCAACCTAAGATTTGGTGTTTTAGGATTAGAATAAAGATGGGATTCAAGAGTAAACATGAATTAAGGTTTCATTTGGAATTTGGTGATTTTAATAACTAAATAAAATAAAATAAAATAAAACAAACGATCATGCTTTAATTCAATAAAGTTCGAATATATTAATTTAAAATAAGAATTCAATTATTTAATTTATTGAATTAATAAAGACTAAATATGATATGTGAAATGAGATAATTAATCTAATAATTAATTATTTAAATTTGATAAATGTAATTAATTGAATATTTATTTTAAATGACCTTAAATTTATTTAAAATCATTTTATAAATGTTTGAGCTTTTATAAAGGCCTGATAATATCAAGCCTTAAAAATAAGCACAAAGTATAATAGAAAGTTGTATTGTGTAACACCCGGTTATTTATCTATTTTGAAGCCGACGAAAGGAGAAAAAGAAATAAAGTCCTAAGTCGAGGGACCGAACTCGCCAACGAAAGAAATACGGGTGAGTGAGGGTATATAAAGGGAGAGGGAAGCCCTTACCCTCTCCCCACACTCATATTTCAGCCAAACAAAAGAAGAGAGGAGAAAAAGAAGGGAAAAGAGGAATAAGTGTTGGTTCGGGTTGATTCAATTGACCAAAATCATTGAGAAGCAGGTCAAATCGAAGCTCTCCTCGTTGTGGTCGTTTGTGTGAGTTCTAGGACCCCACCTTTAAACGTTTTTGAATGATTTGGGGCTGGAACACATCTAAAAATCAGGTTTTTGAGTGTGTTTGAGTGTGACCCGTATGCGTATATGTATGTGTGTGTATGATGCGTTTGAGCCTTGTTTGTGAGCTTGCGTGTACTTAAATGGTGTTGTGGTATGCATCCCTAAGGTTTAGGATGGTCAATTTGGGCTTAGAATGGGTTTAGATGAACTTGGAGGTTGAACATGGCAGATTGGGTTCAGGATGAACTGCATTCTGCATCAGCTAGGGCTAGGCGACCGAATGAAGGCCATACGGCCGAATGAGGTGTGATTGGGGTCCATTCACACGATTGAGAGTTCATTCGCACGATTGGGTCCAGTCGCATGGAGGCCATGCGACTGAGGGTCCAATCCCATAAGTGCTCATTCGCATTAGTTCTATTCGCATGAGGTTCATCCGCATTAAGTCCATTCGCACGATTGGGTGTTCATTCGTTTGAGTGCTCATCCACATTGGTTCATTCGCATGATGTTCAGTGGTATGGAGGCCATGCGACTAAAGGGTGTCCATACGCCCGAATGGGACTGCTGCACCCGAGGAGAAGTGTAGTTTAACTTGTGACTTTCGGGGGAAAGTGCAGATGTAAGTTTTGATGTAAAGGTTCCCGTAAGTTCATGTAAGATGACGGTTGAGGCCTTAGAGAGCATGTTAGGCTTGATGATGATGATGTTGCATGATTATGCATGTTATGTATGTATGATGTTGCCCTGTATGATGCTCATGATAGTGTATGTTATGTTCCTTTTTCTGATGTATGTTTGTCTTTCCTGTGGCTTTACGTGCCATGTTAATGAATTAATGAAGTATTATGTAACGTAATGTGAAATATAATGAAAGAGGAACATGAAGTAAGAATGCATGCATTAATTAATGATGAAAGTAATGAAAGTCTTGCAAGCACTGTATGTCGGGACACGCCATTAAGGTGTTAGCCCAACAGTGTGCGGGTTCGCTACCTTGGGAGGATGCACATCAAGGTCTTTCTTTGTGATTGACCATATGGATGAACCATTGTTGCGTGCCTTAGGTGTTGTGACCATTTGGTGCTGAGCACCACCGATGAAGGTCTTTTATAGGCTTAGGTCCAGTACCACGAGAATGAAGGGCATATCATATGAAAATGGTATACCTGAACTTTACCTTAGGTGCGGTGACCATTTGGTGCCGAGCACCACCGAAGAAGGTCTATTATAGACTTAGGTCCAGTACCATGAGAATGAATGGTAAAGTTCATGGTGATGACGAAAGGAAAAGATGTAATGACGAACGAACGAATGAAAGTATGAATGAATGAACGGAAGATAATGAACGATAAAGATAATATAACTATTATCTATGTGTACGTATGATGTATGATCGCATGAAAGAAAATAATGGTTTTAACGAAAGAAAAGTATGTTTTATTTAATAAAACTAGAACTCACTCATCAATGCTGACTTTGATGTGTTTCCAGTTGGCATGTAACGATTGCTGAGGATGGCACGAGGTGCCTACTTAGCTCTTTTGGGATGGCATCCATTTATTTAATGCTTTTGTGATATAATGCAAGTATGTATTTTGTAATTGATTGACGATGTATTATTTGGCAAAAGTTTTTATAATGAAATGTGATGTCATTTTTGAATGTTTCCGCTGCAATATTTTTGTAATACGAATGTAAGTATACGTTTTATGTGCGTTAAGGATCCAACTTTAAGCGTCCCGGGAACGGGGCCTTGCAAGTTGGTATCAGAGCCAAAGTTTAAGTGAAATGGGTAAATTTTCAAAATAAACCTTAACTTAAACTGAGAATGGGACGAAAAGGGAATAGAATGCCAATCTGAGTTGCTGCGTGCCATCAGGTATTTTCGTAATGTTAACCGGTTTTATGGGCGCATGGTATGTGTTATGTGTTGTTTGTAGATTTAAATACTGATGTTGTCAGGACAGGTAATGCTTGGGGTATGAATAGTAAAGTAAGTGGCAAATCACAACTAGCCACTATAATTAGAGACTTACTATACTTGACATAAACTGAGTTGTTCCCTTGAATGACCATGTTGGTGTTTGAATCTTTCAGTGTGCATGTGATGGCCGGTGGTAGATCTTCAAAAGCCTCTCGTGGTGGAGGTCACGGTGCTAAACCGCGACCCAAGAGAGGGAGACCCAGAGTTGAGTAGGTGGTTCATGAAGAACCAGAGACCCCTCATTCGGAGGGTGGTGACGAGAGCGCCAATCTGAGAGCCTTAGTAAAAGAGGCTGTCGTGGAAGAAGTTCATCAGGTCATGCAGACAATCTTACCGTCTGTGGTGACCGAAGTGATTAACGCAGTACGAAAAGGGGAAAGAAAGGAGAGGAACAGGTCCTCGGGAGGACGAGAGCAACCAAAGCCTGAAATGGTTCTCTCGAATGATGAAGAAGAGGAGGAAGAAGAATTGCTTGTGCAAGAGGCAGCACGAGGCTGTAACTACGGGGCGTTTATGAGATGCAAGCCCCTTACTTTTGATGGAAACGACACTACTACTGCTACTCACCGGTGGGTGAGGGAAACGTAGGTTGTTCTTGATATCAGTGAGTGTCGTGAAGACCAAAAGGTGAAGTTCGCTACCCACTCTTTTGTGGACTCGGCTTTGTGCTGGTGGGACAACATTGTCCAAGCCGAGGGTAGCAGGGCCATTGGGAGAATGAGATGGCCTGAACTGAAGAAGTTAGTGATTCAGGAGTTTTGTCCTCACAGAGAGATGGATAAGGTGTTGGGTTTTATTTTGAACATAAACAAGTTGTTTAACCATTTAAACAAGAAAAACGCAGCGGAATGTTAGTATTATTGTCTTGTTCATAAGCTGAAAA
>BJCM01236093.1:0-12632 GCA_018326385.1 Flaveria bidentis
CAGCAGCTTTGAAAGGTAGTTTCATTGCTCTATTTTGGTTGTTATATCTTGTTGATAGCTTGTTCAAACACATATGATTGATCCTTTGCTCTTGGGTTTGTTATTACAAAGAAAAGAACCTTAATTTTTCAGATTATGAATCATATTATTAGGGCTTTTATCCGCTGCGTTTTCATGTTTAAAATGGTTAAACAACTTTGATTTTGGTCCATCAAACCCATCAAAGAAACGCGGATGAACAAATGCGGATGAGTAAGTTAATGTGAATGAACAAATACGGATGAACAAAAGAAATGCAGATGAACAAAGTTAATGCGGATGAACAAATGCGGATAAGTAAGTTCACGTGAATGAACAAATGCGGATAAACAAAAGAAATGCGGATGAACAAAGTTAATGTGGATGAACAAATGCGGATGAGTAAGTTCATGCGAATGAACAAATGCGGATGAACAAAAGAAATGCAGATGAACAAAAAGAAATGTGGATGAACAAAAGAAATGCGGATGAACACTTAGAATATTTTCTGACTTTTTGGGGAAAAAGTGAAATGTAAGCTTTGACTTGAGAGGTTCCCGGGGGTTCTTGTAAGCTGACTTTTGAGGTCATAGATGATGTGATGGACATTGTATGATGATGTTATGATGTATGATTGATGCATATGCATGATGGTATGTATGATGTATGTTATGTATGTTATGTATGTATGATGATGCCTTGTATGGTGATGTTTTGTGTGATTATGTTTATGTTCCTGTTATGTATGTTTATCTTTCCTGTGGTTTTACGTGTTATAGTTGTGAAAGACATGATAAATTATTATGTAACGTAAAGTGAAAGATAATGAAAGAGGAATATAATGATAGAATGCATGCATTGATGAAAGAGAAAGTATAGAAAGGTTTGCAAGCAAAAATGTACGGAGGTGTACGGCTCTAAAATGCCATAAGCTCAACTGCGTATGGTTTAGCTAACCCTTAAGGATACATGCAGGGTTTCCAGTCTTTGTGACTGACCAACAGTGTGGTACATGGTTTATAGTGATTACTCACCGCGGTGCTGGTGCCAGGCTATGTGCAGTGTGGAAGTCATTTATGATCTTCGGCCCAGTACCCGAGTTATACCTAATGTTGGGGGTGTAGTATACAGTGGTTTATAGTGATTACTCACCTCAGTGCTGGTGTCAGGCTATGTGCATTGTGGAAGTCATTTATGATATTCGGCCCAGTACCCGAGTTATGCATAATGTTGGGGGTGTAGTATACAGTTGGGATCTTTGTCGCTTATCCTGATGCTGGTGCCAGGCTATGTGCACTGTGGAAGTCAGTTATGAACATCAGCCCAGTACCCCATTTGTTTAGGGCATAGTTGATGACATTGATCCAGATAGTGATAAAGAATGTGATAAAGAAGGAAAGAGTTAAGAAAGTATGTGGTGAACAGTAAAGGAAGATATAAGATATTATCTATGTGTATAATGCATGATCACGTACGAAAGTAAAGAACAGTTTTAAATGAAAGTAAAGTAAGTTTTATTTTAAAACTAGAACTCACTCAGCAACGCTGACTTTTTATGCATTTTTCCAGTTGGCAGGTAAAATTTGTTAAGGATGACATGGGGTGGCTACTTAGCTCTTTTGAACAGCATCCTTATTTATAATGCTTTTGTGTGGAAATGCAATATGTATTTTGTAATTTGATAATAAAGTATTTTTTTGCAAAAGCATTTTTAATGAAAATGTTTTTCTTAATGTTTCCGCTGCAACGTTTATTTCAAGTTAAAGTAATTATATGTTTTATGAGCGATGATTGGCCAGTTGTAAGCGTCCTGGGAATGGGGCCTTACAAGTTGGTATCAGAGCCAAAGTTTAACTGAAACGGGTAAATTTTCAAAATAAACCTAAACTGCAAATAGGACGGAAAGGGAAGGGATGTCAGTCTGAGTAGCTACATGCCATCAGGTATTTTCTTTAATGTTAAACGATATTATGTGCGCATGTTATGTGGTTATGTGTTGCTGGTAGATTTTGATGTTGATGTAGTCAGGATAGGTAATGCTAAGGGTACGAAAAGTAAAGTAAGTGGCTAATCACAACTGGCCACTGTAATTAGGGATTTACTATACTTGACATAAACTAAGTTGTTCCCTTGATTGACCATGTTGGTGTTTGAATCTTTCAGTGTGTGTGTTAGAGGATGGCTGGTGGTAGATCATCTGAAGCTTCACGTGATGGAGGTCATGGTGCTGAACCACGGGCTACGAAAGGAAGGCCTAGAGCCGAAGAGGTGGTTCATGAAGAACCAGAGACTCCTCATCCAGAGGCTGGAGATGAGAGTGCTAACTTAAGGGCCTCGATGAAGGAGGCTATTGTTGAAGAGGTGCATCAGGTCATGTAGACAATCTTACCGTCTATGGTGACCGAAGTTATCAAGGCTGTGAGGGAAGTAGAAAGGAAGGAAAGAAACAGACCTACGGGCAAAAGAAGACAGCCCGAGACTGAGATGGTTCTATCTGATGATGAAGAAGAAGAGGAAGAAGAAGAGCCTACGCTAGAGGCGGCACGAGGCTATAACTACGGGGCATTTCAAAGGTGTAAGCCCCCTACTTTTGATGGTAACGGCACTGTTGCTGCCGCTCACCGATGGGTGAGGGAAATGGAAGCTGTTTTGAATACCAGTGAGTGCCAAGAAGACCAGAAGGTGAAATTTGCTGCCCAAACCAAGGGTAGTCGGGCGATAGGAAGGATAAAGTGGGCAGAGTTGAAGAGGCTGATGATTGAGGAGTTCTGTCCTTACCATGAGATGGACAAAGTTGAAAGGGAGTTCCTGCAGCTGGAACCATGACACATCAACAATGCACCACTAAATTCAACGAAATGGCACAGCTGGTGCCGGATTAGGTGACGCCTCTGTCACGAAAGATTAAGAGGTACATTCAAGGCTTGTCGACGGATATCCGTAGGTACAAGATCGCTGCCGGACCGAGCATGTTTAGGTCGACGATTGATTTGGCGGGGAGATTATACGATGAAAGAACTGTGGTGGCGAAAAAGGCTAGCATGAAAGGAGGGGGTGATCGGAACTCGAACGGGAAGTGATTTGGACATGGCGGAGCCGCTCCAAGTAACAAAGGTGCACGGGTTGATGACCGGCGTGTGGTCACATCCAATGCAGAGTCGAGAAGGTGTGTCAAGTTTGGACAAAAACACCCCGGGGAATGTAGATTAGGGACCAATGTCTGTTTCCGTTATGGAAGAACCGGACATGTGGCAAAGAACTGCGGTGTGAGGAGGTGTTATTCTTGTCTTGAGGAAGGCCACATGAGCAGGGATTGCAAGAAACCGAGGGTTGAAGGTTCGGGGGTGAAGGAGGCTAGAGGAGAAGGGCAGAGGGCAAGTGCTAGAGCGTTCATGATGTCACAAGGGGACGCTAGGACGGACCCTGATGTTGTGTCAGGTATGTTTCTAGTAAACAAAACTTTAGTCTCTGTGTTATTAATTCTGGTGCTAGTAAAAGTTTTATCTCTGCTGCTTTCTGTGCTAAACTGCATGTTAGTAGTAGGAGTGTGGATGCGCCCTTTGATGTAGAAACTACGATAGGAGAGTCTACAAGGATTTCTGAGATGATAGAGGTTTGTGACATAGAACTAGAAGGTCACAAGTTTCCTGTTAGACCATTTGTGATGACCTTAGGCGGGTTTGACGTAGTCCAAGGAATGGATTGGTTGGCGGACTACAAGGCGAACATTGTGTGTCGCAAAAAGATGGTTCGATTAATAGCGTCTGACGGGAGTACGGTGAAAGTTCATGGTGATCGAGTCACGACTATTCCGAAGGTGATTTCAATGGCGGTGGCGGGAAAGTGCATGAGGTGTGAATGTAGTGCCTACTTGGCCTACGTAAAGGACGTGAATATGGCAACACCACAACTGACTGATGTACCGGTTGTGTGTGACTTTCCAAACGTGTTTTCCTGAAGACTTACCAGGAGTGCCACCTGACCGCAAGATCGAGTTTCAGATTGACTTGATACCAGGTGCCAAACCTGTTGCTAAGGCACCGTATCGATTGGCTCCGACCGAGGTGAAGGAACTGATGGAGCAATTGCAAGAGCTGCTTGACAAAGGGTTCACTAGACCGAGTATCTCGCCTTGGGGTGCTCCAGTCTTATTCGTGAAGAAGAAGGACGATAGTAAGAGGATGTGTATCGACTACCGTGAGCTGAATAAGTTGACAGTGAAGAATCAGTACCCCTTACAAAGAATTGATGACCTATTTGATCAGCTTCAAGGTGCCAGATGGTTCTCGAGGATAGATCTTCGATCTGGCTACCATCAGATGAAGGTTAAAGAGCAAGATATTCCTAAAATAGCTTTTCGCATGCGTTAGAGACACTACGAGTTTCTTGTTATGTCTTTTGGTTTGACCAACACGCCAGCTGCTTCTATGGACATGATGAATCGAGTGTGTCGGCCGAAGTTGGATAAATCAATGATTTTGTTTATCAATGACATCTTGATTTATTCCAAGAGTGAGGATGAGCATGCCGGTCACATTCGAGAGGTGTTGGAGACGTTGAGAAGAGAGAGGTTGTATGATAAATTCTCCAAGTGCACATTCTGGTTGCGCGAGGTTCAGTTTTTGGTCATGTAGTGAATCCTGGTGGGATTATGGTGGACCCGGCAAAGGTGGTAGCGAAGATTTGGTGGTTTATTCAGATGCTTCCTACTCGGGGATGGGATGTGTATTAATGCAGAGAGGAAAGGTTATAGCCTATGCATCCCAACAGTTGAAAGTTCATGAGGTCAATTATCCCACTCCCGACTTGGAGCAAGCAGCCGCGGTCTTTGCGTTAAAGATATGGAGGCACTATCAATACGGGATGAAGTGCACCATATTAAGCCAAGACACATAAGGCTTTTTTGAATTATTGTTTGAGTAGGAGAGGTGGCTTATAGATTGGAGTTACTAGAAGAGTTAAGTGGAATTCATCCGACATTCCATGTATCTCATCTGAGAAAGTGCTTAGCAGATGAGGATATGATTGTACCATTGGAGGATATCGAGGTAGATCAACGGCTCAATTATATGGAGCAACCAGTGGTGATCATTGATCGTAAAAAGAAGAGGTTGAGGAATAAAGTGGTTCCTCTTGTGCGTGTACAACGGAAGCATAGGAAGGGATCTGAGTCTTCGTGGGAGACTGTTAGGTCTAGGATCAGTAGATCTAGTCCATTTTGTATAGGCTTAGTACTTGAATTAATATCTATAATGAATAGTTGTAATTCATTATTGTGTATGCATTATATATATAGGTTAACCCATTTGTATGTGTGTTGATTTATGTATGGTTGCAGACATCTACGGATGAACATTTTATTATTCCGTAGATATGTTTCTTACAAGTAAAATGCATCCAAAGATCTTCTGCGTATGATCAACCAGCACTGCGGATGGAAGAACAAGACTGCTTCAGAAGAACAAGATTGCTTCGGAAGAACAAGATTGCTTCGGAAGAACAAGATTGCTTCGGAAGAACAAGATTGCTTTGGAAGAACAAAACATCTTCGCAAGAACAAGATTGCTTCGGAAGAACAAAACATCTTCGGAAGAACAAGACTGCTTCGGAAGAACAAGACTTCTGCGGAAGAACAAAACATCTATGGAAGACACTATTCCTATGGAGTCCAAACACTTGTATAATACAAGTGTTACAAGTCAACAAGTCAACAAGGCAGTTATGCGAATCCCAAGAAATCCGATAATTCCTTAACAAAAACTAATCAAATCCCAAGAGATCCGGTGTTTCCTTTAGCGGAAACATCATTGTCTATATAAATGGATCCTTAGTTTCGAATCATGGGAGGCTTCCACAGCAACAACAATAGCAATACGACAATTCCACAACAGCAAACATCACATCAAATCTCACAATCAAATCCTAGGAGCCGTCGCATCATTCATCACAAAATTTAATATCTTTCATTCATTATTTGTAATCATGAATATGTTTTAATGAATACATATTATTCATTAATAGTGTTTATTTTAGTGTGTTCTTGAATCTTTATTGATATTGTAAACAATTAAACCAAGCCAACGTTGATTCCGCAAACGTTGACTTGCCTTCAACCGACACTGATAATTCCTGATTCCGATCCTTAGATTCACAGAGACTGAGGAAGAAATGAGACAACATTACCCATGATTGTTTGAGGAATAACAGGTTTCGGGAACGAAACCTAAATAATGGGGGTGGACTTGTAACGCCCGGTTATTTATAAAAGACAAAGAAAGAAGAATAAAGTGAAGAAAAAGAAAGAAAAGATATTTTACCTAAGTTAAGGGGTAAAAAGTATCAAAAAGGACAAAATGTTTGAAAAAGTGGGTGCAAAAGGTGATGGCAGCCCATCACCCTTTCCACAGCCTCAACATTCAGATGTTTTAGAGAGAGAAAGTACAGAATTCAGATCTTGAAGAAGAATAGGAGCAAAAGATCGAATTCAATGTACGAATTTGTGTGTTTATGGTGTTCTTAACTAGTTTCATCCTCGGTTGTGTGCATATGTATGTTGTGTGTGATCGGTTGTGTGTGTTTGGTGGGTTTTAGGTGTTTGAGCTCAATTTGCAAACGGGTTTGAAGAAGTCTTACCCAAAGAGCAGCAAAGGTGAGTTCTAGAATCCCTCTTTTACATGTTTTAACTGATTTTGGGGCTGGAAATGTATGTATGAACTTTTTACAAAGTTGGGTTTTTATACCCGTATGTATGTATGTGTATATGTTGCGGGTATGGTGTGATTATGGACTATGTTCATGTTTGATGATGTTATGCTTGTGTTTCTAAGGCTTAGAATGCATGATTTAAGCTTAGAACATGATATATGGTGTTTGGCGACCGATTATGATGTTAAGTGTGCCCTAGGCTGCTCATGCACCCAAACAATAGTTCATACGCCTAAGTTTCAGACTAAATTCTTAAGTGTAACAAATGTGGATGAGCATTGACAAATGCGGATGAGAAAGTCAATGCGGATGAGAAAGTCAATGCGGATGAACAAAGTTAATGCGGATGAACAAATGCGGATGAGTAAGTTCATTCGAACGAACAAATGCGGATGAACAAAAGAATGCGGATGAACAAAGTCAAATGCGGATTAGTAAGTTCATGCGAATGAACAAATGCGGATGAACAAAAGAAATGCAGATAAACAAAGTAAATGCGGATGAACAAATGCAGATAAGTTCATCCGAATGAACAAACGCGGATGAACAAAAGAAATGCGGATGAACAAAGTTAATGCAAATGAATAAATGTGGATGAGTAAGTTCATGCGAATAAAAAAATGCGGATGAACAAAAGAAATGCAAATGAACAAAAAGAAATGCAGATGAACAAAAAGAAATGTGGATGAACACTTAGAATATTTTCTGACTTTTTACGGAAAAAGTGAAATGTAGGCTTTGACTTGGGAGGTTCCCAGGGGTTTATGTAAGCTGACTTTTGAGGTCATAGATGATGTGATGGGCATTGTATGATGATGTTATGATGTATGATTGATACTTATGCATAATAGTATGTATGATGTATGTTATGTATGTATGACGATGCCTTGTATGGAGATGTTTTGTGTGATTATGTTTATGTTCCTGTTATGTATATTTTTCTTTCCTGTGGCTGTACGTGTTATAGTTGTGAAAGAAATGATAAAGTATTATGTAACGTAAAGTGAAAGATAATGAAAGAGGAACATAATGATAGAATGCATGCATTGATGAAAGAGAAAGTATAGAGAGAGGCTTGCAAGCAAAATGTACGAAGGTACACGGCTATAAAATGTCGTTAGCTCAACTACGTATGGTTTAGCTAACCCTTAAGGATACACGCAGGGTTTCAAGTCTTTGTGACGGACCAACGGTGTGGTACATTGTTTATAGTGATTACTCATCTCGGTGCTTGTGCCAGGCTATGTGCAGTGTGGAAGTCATTTATGATCTTCGGCCTAGTACCCGAGTTATGCATAATGTTGGGGGTGTAGTATACAGTGGTTTATAGTGATTACTCACCTCGGTGTTGGTGCCAGGCTATGTGCGGTGTGGAAGTCATTTATGATCTTTGGCCCAGTACCCGAGTTATGCATAATGTTGGGGGTGTAGTATACAGTTGGGATCTTTGTCTTTTACCCCGTTGCTGGTGCCAGGCTATGTGCAGTGTGGAAGTCAATTATGAACTTTGGCCCAGTACCCCATTTGTGTTGGGGCATAGCTGATGACACTGATCCAGATAGTAATAAAGAATGTGATAAAGAAGGAAGGAGTTAAAGAAAGTATGTGGTGAACAATAGAGGAAGATAACAATGATATTATCTATGTGTATGTATTATGCATCATCACGTACGAAAGTAAAGAACAATTTTAAATGAAAGTAAAGTATGTTTTATTTTAAAATTAGAACTCACTCAGCAACGCTGACTTTTTATGCATTTTTCCAGTTGGCAGGTAAAAGTTGTTGAGGATGGCACGAGGCGGCTACTCAGCTCTTTTGGATGGCATCAATATTTATAATGCTTTTGTGTTGAAATGCAATATGTATTTTGTAATTTGATAATAATGTATTATATTGCAAAAGCATTTTTAATGAAAATGTTGTTCTTAATGTTTCCGTTGCAACATTTATTTCAAGTTAAAGTAATTATATGTTTTATGAGCGATGATTGGCCAGTTGTAAGCGTCCCGGTAACGGGGCCTTACAAAAGAGAAGGCGCAAAGAGAAGGACTTGAAGCATTTGGATGCAACTTCAAGTGGGGTCTTTGGAGATCCTCTCTTTTGTGTTGTGATTAACCCTTAGGAAAGACCACATGACAACACTTGTGATGGCAAACAAGTGTTGTCAACTTAGTGGCTATGGTTATGCACTTGTGATTGTTTGATTATGCTTGTTTAGTTGTTTGTTATATGATGGTTGTTTGATATTTGGATGTGCATAACAAACTAATTAACAAACAAAACAAACTGAAAATTTATGGTTCCTAATCATTAAGTGACTAATAAATGGTTATTAAAATGATTAATGATTTTAATAAAAGGAGTTTTACTAAAAGGAGAACCATAGGGTTCAACGTATTTGAAAACATGCGAATACAAGGTACATAGAGTTTTCAAAACTAGAATTAATGAAAACTAAAATCCCTTTGGAAACAAGTTTAACACCATCCTTTTACACGACACTCGAATCACTTGAGAACTATGTAAAACATCTTCCGAGGGTTAATTCCTCTTCGGAAGAATTTATAGTTAGAGAAAATTTCAGAGAGAGACCTTTTGTAACAGGGCTTAGATTGTATTAACATAAGACATTACATATTCAAAAAGGTTTTCAAAAGAGGTGAGCTAATCAATGTTTATCATCCCAATAGCTGTAATGAGATACTTAAATATTTGTTCATCAAAAGCTTTGGTGAACAGATCAGCATATTGTTCATTTGCATCAACTTTTATTAGCTTGATTAGATTTTTCTCATGAATATCTCTAATAAAACGATACCTAATATCAATATGCTTTGTCTTGGAGTGATTCACCGGATTTTCAGTGATGGAGATAGCACTGTTATTGTCAATGTGGATAGGAGTGCTCATAAAGTTGAATCCATAGTTAACATTTGGTTTTGAATCCACAGTAGCTGAGCACAACAACTTTCAGCAACAATGTATTCAGCTTCAGCAGTTGATGTAAAGACACAAGATTATTTCTTGCATTGCCATGAGATGATTCTCCACATAGAAATTGACATCCTCCTGATGTTGATTTCTTGTCAATGTTGCAGCCACCATAGTCATTGTCAGAGTATCCATAAAGATTAAAATTGTTGTTCATGGGATACCAGAGACCTAATTTAGGTGCTCCTTTGAGGTATCTGAGGATTCTCTTGGTAGCAGCTAGGTGAGGCACCTTTGGAGCAGCCTGATATCTTGCACAAATACATGTGCAAACATGATATCAGGTCTACATGTTGTGAGATACATCAAAGAACCAATAATTTCCCTATACTAATGTTGATCAGTATCCTCCCCCTTAGAATCAGGGCATAGATTATGGTTTCTAGGTATGGGTGTCTTGGTTGGCTTACAATCTTTCATTTCAAATCTTTCTAAGATGTCATTGACATACTTGGATTGATTGATGAAGAACCCTTCCTTCATTTTCTTCACCTGAATTCCAAGGAAAAAGTCCATTTTTCCCATGGAACTTATCTCAAACTTCTCTTCATAATGCTTTCAAATTCTTTACATATTTGGTCATTTGAAGAACCAAATATGATTTCATCAACATAGACTTGAACAAGCAAAATATCCTTTCTAGACTTCCTTATGAAGAGAGTCTTATCAATGGTACCTCTAGTGTAACCATTCTTCAGAAGAAACTGAGACAAATTCTCATACCACAACCTAGGTGCTTAGTGCAACTCATATAGAGCTTTATCCAATTTGCACACATAGTTGGGGTGCTGTGGATCTTCAAATCCTGGAGGCTGGCACACGTAGACTTCCCTATCTATATCCCCATATAGAAAGGCACACTTGACATCAAGTTGGTAGACAGTGAAATTCTTGGATGCAGCATAACCAAGGAAGATCCCAACTACCTCAAGTCTTGCAACAGGTGCAAAGACATGAGTATAATCGAATCCTTCCTCTTGGATGTATCCTTGAACCACTAGTCTTGCCTTGTTCTTGATAATCAAGCCTTTTTCATCCCTCTTTTTTCCAAAAACCCATTTAGTGGCTATAGGTACTTGACCAGATGGTAGCGAACATAGGTTCCAAACCTTTTGTCATTTGAATTGAAGCAGCTCCTCTTGCATCGATTCAACCCAGCTACTATCTTTCAAGGAATCTTCTATCTTCTTGGGTTCCATCTGAGATAGGAAGCATGAGTACAGGCAGACATTCCCATTATGAGTCTGTCCTCTTGTTCTCACGCCTTCAGAGACATCCCCTATGATGTTCTTAGCTGGATGAGTGTTATGAATTCATAGACGAGGAATCACTTCTAGCTGCAAAGATAGATCCAAATTGGACATATTTTTCTCAGGAGCTAGAACACTTTGTCCAGCTGTTGTTTCAAATTCATTCAATGAGGACTGATTGAATGAATGAGAAACATCATCATTTGTTGGTTGTGAAGTAGCATTAACAGTTGCATGTTCCTTTAGAATGGTACTTCCATCAGTTTGGTGTTGTGCAGGGTCACCTAATGAACTTTTAGGAACAACAGATGATTCACTAGTTGAAGCTCCACTATTCCTTGAGATGGTTATGCTTTCAGATCTGCCAATAGAAGCTTGATTTGTTTTAGCTCTTGGAGAAATTGGAATAGGTCTGGGTAACTCAAATAATTGGGTATCTTCGGAATTTCCTTGAGTACCTATTCTAGCTGAAACATTCTCACATAATGGTTTAGAATAGTTTGGAAACAATTCTAAATAAAAAATATGATCAGGTTCATTCCCCCTAACACTAGGGGTGTGCTCATTAACAACTATGTTGGATGATTCCTCAAATTGTTGATTCTTGATGTTGTATACTCTATAAGCTTCAGAGCTAGAAGAGTATCCAACAAAGATAGCATCATCCAACTTTTCATCAAATTTTGCCAAATTGTCCTTTGTGTTAAGTATGGTACACCTATTGCCAAAGGACCTTAGAAAGCCAATGAACAGTGGCCTCTTGTTCCATAGCTCATAAGTGGGTTTTCCATGTGGCTTAACTACAAGAACTATGTTCTGCACATAGCATGCAGTGCTAACTGCCTCTGCCCAGAATGTTAGAGGCAATTTGGAATCAGCTAACATAGTTCGAGCAGCCTCAATAAGTGTCCTGTTCCTCCTCTCAGCAACACCATTTTGTTGAGGAGTTCTTGGAGCACCACATTGTCTGGCAATCTCTTTTGAGTTACAGAATGAGTCAAGAACAAAGTTCATAAACTTAGTCCCTTGATCACTTCTAATTATCTTAACCTTGTGATCAATTTGATTTTCTATTTTAAGAACAAAAAATTTCAGTGTTTCAGCAGTTTCATTTTTAGATCTTAAAAAGAATACCCATGTAAATCTTGTAAAATCATCAACAATCATAAGGCAGTATGATTTCTTTCCAATGCTTATTATACTTGTGGGACCAAACAGATGCCCTGTGTTGCTTCCCTTTCAGGCATGCAACACAGTTATCTTTGTAGAAAAATTCCTATAGGCAAACCATGTGCCAAGTTATTTTTAGCCAATTTATTCATTGTCTTAAAATTTACAAGACACGTTCGTTTATGCCATAGTGTTGACTCATCACCATCAGCTTTGGAATGAAAGCATGATACTTCACCCATTGGGGAAGTATTGTTCATATCTAGCTTGTACATATCCCCTTTCCTGGGAGATCTAAGAAGCACCAATTCCGGAGGAATTGTCATCCCTGGTTTAAGGATAATGCACTCATGTTTTGTGAAAAGCATTTGATGTTTTTGATCACAGAACTGAGAAACACTTAACAGATTGTGTTCAAGCTGTTTGACAAAGTGAACTTTGTCAACTTTTAACTTTCCATTGGATATACTTCCTTTGCCAGAAATATATCCTCCGGC
>BJCM01236104.1:0-10442 GCA_018326385.1 Flaveria bidentis
AGTTCTCTTCAGTAGTTGTGATGGTTTACTTTCAGTAATTGTCTTTACTTTTTCAGTAGATTGTAATCAGTAGTTTAGTATAATGTAAAACATCTGAAGATCTTACACTTCAGATGTTGTAGTTTCAGTAGTTATAGAATTAGCTGGTACTTAAGCTTTTATTGTAAGATGTCCTCAGTTGTTGTGGACATCTTCAGTAGTTTCAGTTATTTTCAGTTGTTTGTATAATCTGTTAGATGTCACTATCAGGTGACATCTGCTGCTGACGTCACATTCCTCTATAAAAGGAATGTTTACCTAATTTGTACAGGCCGAAGCTTATGAATGAATGAAAACATTATCTTTTGCAGAAAACTCTCTCTCTCTATAACCGTCACTGCTTGATTGAATATTCATCTTATTCTTGCTTAAATTTTGTCTAATTCTAGTACTATTCCGCTGCAAATCATATCCTAATTGATCAAACTAGATCTTAGATCCTTACAAAAACCTTTAAAATAGGGGACCTAGTACTCACCTGGACTCGATGAGTAGCTTCTCAATCAAGCTTTCAAAGAAAGAGTTGTACTACATAGCCTGAAAAATAAGTTAAAACTCAATGGCGTTAATTTCTGCCTAATTTCGCTGCAAGATCAGCAGTTTTGCTGCGAGTTTCGCTAGCTGTTTTGCTACTAGTTTCGCTGGCAGTTTCGCTTGAATCTTCGCTTCCAGTTTCGATGCTAGTTTTGCCCAACTTTCGTTAGAAAACCATGTATGCGAAACTACATGCGAAATTGTAGTTTCGCAGGAAGACCAATAGTTTCGTTGGACGAATACATAATTTCGTTGGATGACCACCCAGTTTCGCAGAACGGGTTGAAACTTACGAACCAACCTATTTTTGACCCAAAACTTCAATCTTTTAAACCCAAAACCTTGGTTTATCATCCAATAAGCTATATCTAAGCTTCTTACATGTTTTCTTATACAAAAACATGAGTTTTGGCAAATCTTTGCCACTTTCATAAACCGCAAGCACTAGAATTCGGGTTTATATCAAAATGAAAGATTAAATGATGTTTCTTTCCTGGATTCTTGGTGTTTTCTTATTGTTTGGATGCCCAAGAAGACTGACCTTCAATCCTATGATCAACCGAGTCTTAAATATTCAATTCTCTCCATTTTCTGTCTCTACACTCTCTCTAGAATTTGAGGTGTTGAGTTGCAAATGATAGTTTGCTAAAGCTGATCTGTATATATATACCGGGCGTTCTCGGGATCTTAAACTCACCAAACACATAACCCACGAGGTCTACATGGTCCATACTCCATTTCCCGCTTATTTTCTCTAAATAATCTCGGCTAAGCCCATTATTATTAATTGGCTCGTTTCGACTTTATTCCTGGCATTACAAGAAACTCCAAACCTGGTAAAAATATAGAAAAGTTATATAATAACCCTTATACTTTATAGGAATTCATGACGAAGTTTCCTGATTTAATCTCCATGTATGATTGAGTTATATATTTTGTTAGGATCGTGTACTAGACGATGTACTAACTCATTAATGTGTATACCGAATCAAATAGTGCGGAATCCTATTTGATTGGCGATCCAATTAGTGAGAACACACGTAGAAACAATTAAGTAATTGAATATAACGTTAAGAATCGATTAGAAATCGATCTACTGTGATCTATGAACTTTGAGTATGATCTTAGAGGTCTTTAGACGGCTAGGGTATGTCTGGAGTCGAAGTGTGTTCAATGCTTCCGTTTTTCCATGAATTAGGTGGTATTTATAAGTTAGGGTTGCTCATTCGGGTGACTGAACAATCAGCATGGTTCATTCGTGACATTGAGTCACGCGGTTGATCCATTCGTACGACTGAGTGTTCAGTCGTGCGACTGAGCCAATCTTATGTTACAATCATACGACTGATCCAGTCTCCTGGTTCAGTCGTGTGACTGAGTCATTCGCATGAGAGTTGTTCATGCGTATGGTCCATTAGCATGGGCCATTCGTATGATAATTTCATGTTATTAAGTTTGAATGTATTAATTGTCATAACATTATTTATATTAGTTCAATCAACCACAAACCTATATAATCAAGTCAATATGCGTTAAACAGCTTATTAATGAAATATTAAACATGAAAAACACAACCAAACATTTATATTTCATTAAGTACCCAATTATTACAAAAGTGTAGGACATTAAAGACATATTACATTAAGTTCAGAAACTAGGGACACATGTACCTACAAACTCCCCCTTAGACCTAGTTTCATCTAATATCTTACCATCTTCATAACCTCTTCATACTTCTTGTACTTCTCTTCTCTTGTTACTTCTACGTGTATCTCAAACGCAAAGCAGAGTCGTATCACGTTCTGAAACTGTAGAGCTTGTACAATATCTTGAGAGTCATAGAATAGTGGCCACTTGTATAATGTGTATACATCATCTGCAGAAAAGTTTCACATCAGGTCAAATACCCTGATAGTATCCATTTTGACCTCTTTGTTCAAAACTATCACTGCCTCTCATATCCTCCAATCATAGTACCACCATTTGAAGTGTGGAGTGAAGTCCTGTGGCATTTCCTTTTGTGGGATCTTAGACATGGTGCGCGGAGGACTCCACTTCAGCACTATACTCGGTTTTCCAGATATGGCATCAACCTTAGACCTTCTGATATATCTCGTTGGTTGTTGAGGTTTGAAGTTGACCCATCTGGTGTGGTACTCTCTCTTCAGAGCTGCTTCAAACCAACCACACATCTTGCGTGGATCAGCGTGTAGTAGTTTCAGCTTCGCTAACTGGTTAAGCTCGAATCTAGGAAGAGTCTTCAGGTCGTGTGGGAAGCTGAAATACTCGATCCCTTTCTCACGTTTAACAGCATAAACGTTGAGATCATCAAAATATGCCCATGCTATGATTCTGCTCGACACCTTGTGATGTTTCTTCACTTTGTACAACTTTGTGTAGACAGTCGACTTTGACGCACTGCGTTGGGCTCTTATCTCTTCAAAGCACGCAACCCACTTAGCCTTTCTAATATTAACTTCAGCATCCGAGGCTTGGGCCTTATCTTCCGTCTTGTCCGACTCTTGTTCCAGTTTATCCAGAGTCTCAAAGGTTTCACTGACTAGATTGTCTCCCAGATTAGGAATGACATTACCCTTATTTTCAGTGTACTCTGAATAATGCTGGTCTGTGACGTCTTCAATCTCGATTTCATCCACATGGTTGAGCTCGTCGTCACTATCCACATGGACTGTTGGAGCACATTTCACAATCTCGTCAGCATTGAGTTTGAACATTTCTGCTATTTGCTCGTCAGTGAGATTGTGAATGATCTCTCCTTCTTCAGGAGTGTACATCACCGATCTCCTGACTATACCCTGCAGATCAAGAATCAATGTGAGCTGAGTCTTGATCTATTGAAGGGGAGCAACATCATATTCATCCCTCTGAAAGTTTGGATCTGCTGGATTTAGGCATTCAACACAACACTCAGTAGTTAATAATCAAAACAGAAACATCAACATTAAATATAAACATTCATTACATTAATCTGATACAGGATTCAAATACATATGATTCAACTAACAAAAACAGTTAAGTATTACTCTTATCCTGGATCATATGCTCTTCTGCTGACGGGGCGGATGTGGAGTCACCTTGATCTTGTTCTTTCTTCGTCCTCCTCTCACTTGCAGGTGTGGCACCCGCAGCAGATGTGTCATCTTCATCATCATCAACATCATCATCACCATCATCAGTATCATCCTCAATGTTATCACCATCATCATCATCATGATCATTGTCATCTTCACCATCATCTCCATCTCATTCCTTGATCTTTAAGGGCTCATCCTTTGATCCCTTGAGTCGCAGCGTGATGGTCTTGTTTGTGGTCTCCAACTCCTTTATCCTTTTAGATGATTGGGCATGTTGCTCATGGAGTTGGGACATCTCTACGTGCTGTGCATCCATCAGCTGGGCCTGCTGCTCTATTTGTTGTGCCTGCTGAGATATCTGCATAGATTGGGCAGCAGTAAGGTCTACTAGTTGTCGAAACTGAGCAGTCTTCTCGTCATTGGTAGCCAACAGTCTCAGCACCATACAGTTAAGTGTCGAGAGTTGTTCCTCTACCCCACTTGGAGGTAGAGGTGATCCAGATGTATAGGAGGGACATGATGATGGACCGGCATGGTGGATACTGGTGGTGGTGGCAGTGGTGAAGATTGGGGGTGGTATAGATGAAGGTGGGTGTTGATGAGGGAAGATTGGGGGTAATATAGATGAAGGTGGTGGTGGAATGGGTGTGGTAGATGGGATGGCTGTAGTGGTGGTAGGTGGGGTGATGGTAGTAGGTGGAGTGGTGGTAGCATGTGGAGTAGTGGAGGTGGTGGTAGTAGTGGTGGTGGTGATGAAGGTCATCCTCCTCTTCTTCATCTTCAACCCGTGGGGCTAAGCCATCCTTTTCTTCCTCTATCCCCTCGAGGTGGATGCTCCCGCTGGAACCCTGCTAGACTGATCAGGAGCATAAGTAGGATCAGTGTCAGCATCCCAAGATTCGCCAGGGCGTCCACCAACCTCCCGAATACCTCGGTCGGTGGCAACCACCCGGCTCCCCATATGCGGGTTAGGGGCTCCTCATCAGTATCCTCCTCCTCATCAGGTATGAAGTGCTGATGGAATCATGCAGCCTCTTCTCCATCATGACTGGACGCTGGAGATGCTATATCAGCAGTTGGGGCCCTTGGTTGAGTGGGCCCTGCATCTCCACCATCACCGCTGACATTGTCGTCGGAGTCATCCTCCGGGAGCTCTAACTTCTCAACCTCTGAGTCACTGTCTACGTGATGCCATTTACGCCTCCCTGGCGCCACGTAGTCCTCCTTGGCTAGATGCCCTATAAGTCTCTTTACCGGGCACTTGACCTGCTTTCCCCGATAAACCCTCATACGACCCAGTGTCGTATCATCCATAATCTCTAAAGCCATATCGTCGTGGCTCTCCTTTGGCAGCGAGGGCAGCTTCTCGTCAAAAATCATCTGTAAGAACCTAGGGTACATGCAGAAACCCTCTTTGCCCTTCGGCTCCAAGTTCTCTATGAGGTAAGAGAAGATCATGATAAAAAGTTGAAGGGGTGGTCAGCACTAGAGCCATGTAGGCATTTTGTATCTAATCTAAAAGGCCGTCGAACCCACCCGTTCGTGAAGCTATGCACTTGAGGATGACGTGTGCCAAGTACTTATACTGGGGGGCACAGGTTGCTCTTGTTCAGCACACCTGAGTTTATGTCCCCAGCGTACTTCATCCTCATGAAGCACCCTTTCACCGTCAGTGGGTGAAGTCTGGTAAGGTGGTTAGTATCATCTCCCAATCCAAGTACATGCTGAATGTCTGCAGCAGTGACCTCTATATCCAACCCAAAGATAGAACTCCGAATACTGTATGGATCACGTGATCGATCAACCGATGCATTCTCCTAGAAGGCCAGTTTGGATCCTGGATTGCTTAAGAAAAGCGATGATCCCTACAAACTCGTCCCCATTCCGAGTTGTGGAGTCTAAGTGAGCACAGATGTTGTGCTTGGGGTTGATAGACCATCTATCAGCCATGTATTTGTAACACAAGACACATAAACATTAGATAATCACACAACACAAATTAGTTCTATTTAACTAGATTGAATTCATTCTGGTTCATTCATGCGATTGAACCATGCGACTGTGTTCAGTCGGTTGTCCCGTCATGCGACTAGATTCAGTCGGGTGAATGAACAGGCGACTGAGTTCAATCGGTTGTCCTGTCATGCGACTGGATTCAGTCGGGTTAATGAACAGGCGACTGAGTTCAATCGGTTGTCCTGTCATGCAACTGGATTCAGTCGGGTGAATGAACAGGTGACTGAGTTCAATCGATTGACTGAGCCTGCGATTAGTTTAGTCGGCCGACTGAGCTCATTCATACGATCCATTCGATCGATTGAGCCATTCGACCAGCTCAATCGTGCGATTGGAGTTCATACTGATGACCAGTCGCATGACCGACTGTTCGGTCGACTGAGATTTGATTCTTGATTAATTCGTGAAATTAAATGTTATGTAATCGCTCATTAGACTCGCAATAATTTAACTAATAACCTAATAACTTAAGTTTTAACAGTTTACTTGGTTTAAGTAGGTTATTAGTCCAATATTTGGTTCGGTTCTTATGAGGGTCGTATTTCACAGATTATGTCACAATTCCTCAAGATTTCGGTGAGATTTCAACTCATTGTACCTGTATAATCGCACACAAACGTCAGAATGTCAATAGAAGTATAAAATCTTGGTCTAATGAAATTTTGGCAGAGTAACGGTAGGGTATGCGATATGAGGGCGATTAGGGGGTGATGAGTCGAATGCGATCGACTGTGCCCTATTTATACTGAATCTGAGTTCAATCGGCCGACTGGACCTATTCGCTCTGTTCATTCGGGCGAATGGACCTTAGTCGTGCAATTGGCTCAGTCGATCACATTCAGTCGGCCGACTTGAGTTCCGTCGGGCGACTGACATATTCGCACACACTCATTCGGTTGAATGGCTTATTCTGATAATCCATTCAGTTGAATGGTTCATACTCATGTTCATTCGGCTGTCTAGTGCATGAGCATGGTGCATTCACACGGTTGGTCCATACTCATGGTCCAGTCGTGCGATTGGAACATCTCCATGAGTTTGACTTTATGACCATTTTTCACTTAAACCATTTTAAACTATTGTTTTAACATTATGAACATATGATCATCTCAGGCTTGATCATTTTAACTTGAAAAACTTTTGACCACCTCAGATGTGATCCTTTTAAACACTTTTTACCTTTGAAAAGTACGTGTGGTCACCTCAGACGTGACCCTTTTAGGTGATTAACTCCATTTCTGAATTCCATGATGTAGTCCGATATTAAACAAACTGAACTGACTAAATTTATATAAAATAAAAGACTTAAACTGAATTACAAATCTAAACTTGTTTTTGACCTTTTGTGTGAGGTGTAAATCCTAAGATAGAGATCTAATGGATTCGGTTCCAGAATAGGCAGCTTCAATTTATTTTGACCATAACTGGTCAAATTAAATTTGGAATCATACAGGCAAGTCAAATCATTTGAGACATCTTATCAACACCTTTTGATGCTCAATTCTTGTTTTTCATCTAGAGTCGTTAGCAAGTTTAGGAAATCATAGTAGTACTATTAGATTCCCACATTGAGTTGGACTTTGAAGAATTGTAGCCACGATGATTGTCAGTATACTGGTCCTCTTAAATCCATACACAGACTTTTGACACAGATTGGTGATAGTTTAAGGTTTTAATTTTTTTTCAACTGACATTTGTGGATCCCACACTTATAACACAATCAACATTCCTCAGGAGATTTTTGAGCGGTCTACGGGTATTTTGACAAGAAGAAACTATTCTTAGAGCTTTCAAAGAGAAGGCAGGCCTTAGGTCAATGCCATCGCACAGCAGAGAGACGGCAAACAACAATGAATTCTTGAATATCTAGGTTATGCTTATGCTCAGGTCAGTCCCATCCCGTAGCAGAGAGGTACACAACCTATCTTCCTGTTAGAGCATCTTTATTTTTCTTTTGCAGATAACACACCAACAACATAAGTTATTAGCTTGATAGCGTTTGCTTTTCTTTTTCTTTTTCGTGCTTTGCTCTATTTATGGTCATCCGCAGACATTTGTGGTGTTTATTTGCTCGTCACCCCTTATTGGAAGTTTGTTGATTGTGTTAACTAGTGATAAGATGGGAACCCACAGTCAATCGAACCACTTAGTTTGATATTGAGATCACCAACCAGATCTAATCATCTACTGTGTTGAATCTACCAACATATCATCTGTGGTCTAACAACCTCTAGGTCTACTTTCTTTGTGTTACCTTAGTAGTAACCAGTTTTACTATCATTTTTCCTTTTATATTGCTCAGACTACATAGACTTATACTTTTAATTTGGCATCTTATTCAATTTAAAATTTTAAAACCCCAATTGATTTGTTCCTGTGTACTATCATTTTTCATGGTCATTGAATCGGTATCATAGATACAATCTACTTTCTATCAGCTAGCCTCTCCTTCTTCCTTGTTTTTTTTAATGTTACTAACTAACCTATTCTCCTCCTAAAATTCTAAAACCGTAAACGATTTATGCTTGTTAAGATTTTAATAGGCAACAAAATAACATGAATTTAATTTAACTTCTAAAAATAAAATAGATAAATAAATAAAAAGGAACGAAAAAATAAAATTTTGACTGTACATATCGGACTACACATGGTTATCATCGGGAATTACATCACTTTTGTTTTTAACGACGTTGACCTCTAACAAATAAAGAAACATGGTTTGTCAAAAGCCTTTGTATAGAGGTCTGCTCGTTGAAAATCCTTATTTATTTTAATCACATCGATTAAGTTCTTTCAAAACAATCACGTATAAAGTGATATTTTATGCCGATGTGTTTGGTCTTAGGGTGTTGAACCGGATTTTTAGTTACTGCAATTGCAACAGAGTTATCAACAAAGATAGGAGTAGAAGAGTATTTCAAACCGTAATCCTGCATTTGCTGTTAAATCCAAATGATTTGTGAAGAGCAACTTGCAGCAGCAACGTATTCGGCTTCACAGGTTGACAATGCAACTGAGGTCTGCTTTTTACACTACCAGGTAACTAATCGTCTTCCAAAGAATTGACACCCTGCTGATGTTGACTTTTAATTCATCTTGTACTACGCGGTAAGCTCGAAGTCATCATCATGAGGATACCACAATCCAAGTGTGGGAGTACCCTTCAGATAACGAAAGATCCTTTTAACCCCTATCAGATGGTTGACTTTTGGTTTTGCCTGATATCTTAAACATATACATGTAGCTTACATAATATCAGGACTAGAGGTAGTGAGGTACATGAGAGATCTAATCATCCCTCGGTACATAGTGGCATCAACCAGATCACCATTCTTGTCGGGTGCTACATCATGATTTGTAGCAAGTGGAGTTCCGGCTGTGGAAGAATTTTCCATGTCAAACTGACAGAGAATGTCTCCTACATATTTGGTCTGATGTAGGAAGATCCCTTTTGGTGTCTGATCCACCTGTAACCCAAGAAAGAATTTCATCTCTTCCATGGCACTCATTTCAAACTCAGCCTTCATTACTGCTTCAAATTCTTTACATAGATCTTCGTTCTTTGAACCAAAGATTATGTCATCGACATAGATTTGAACAAGCAGTAAATCTCCATCTTTTTCCTTTATGAACAGTGTACAGTCCATAACACCACTACGAAAGCCGTGTTTCACCAGGTGAGTCGAGAGTTTCTCATACCAGGCTCTGGGAGCTTGATGAAGCCCATATAAAGCCTTGTCGAGTTTGTAAACTCTGTCCCGATAATATGGATCCTCAAATCCCTCGGGTTGATTGACGTACACTGTCTCTTTGATTTCAACATGAAGGAATGCACTCTTCACATCAAGTTGATAAACTTTAATCTTCATGTATAATGCATAAGCAAGAAAGATACGGATTGCTTCCATTCTTTCCACGGGTGCAAACACTTCATTCTAGTCTATGCCCTCGACTTGTCGAAATCCTTGAACAACAAGTCGGGCCTTGTTTCAGATGATCACTCTTTGATCATCTTTCTTCCATTTCAAAACCTATTTGGTGCCAATGACCTTTGCACCTTTAGGTCTATCCACCAGAGTCGATACACCTAACTTCATGAACTGAAGAAGTTGTTCTTGCATGACACTCACCCATGCCTCATCATTCACGGCTTCACTGACATACTTTGGCTCAAACTGAGACACAAAGCAACGATATGCACTATTGTGAAGGTATCCCTTTTCCATTACCGAGGCATAATCAGCTGAGTACAGCTGATTTCTTGTCTGGACTCCTGACCTCACATCCCCAATGACATTATCCAAAGGATGATAGACATTTAGGCGTGACCTAGGGGTTGTTGGAACAACTACCTTAGAATCCAGATTATGAACATTTGGTTCAGTATTTGAGGCAGTAGGACTCTAAGGTTTTGAAGATTCAGAAGCATCAACGTCAGATGTTTGTGGAACTGTAGGAATACGAACCTGTTTCTCCTGGTTGTTCTAATTAGGCTCCACAACTTCTTCATCAAAGGAGGAGTCACTTTCATCAAGTGCTCCCCCTGAGTTGTTAGATGATTGACTCTGTGAACCAGATGATGTTGAGCCTTGAGACGGTGTGTTCAAGATATCATACATCATCTTGGTTGCCAACTTGTCTTCAGAAGTGGAGAGTGGTATGTTGAAGGACTTGAAGAATCCATCATATTCGAAAAAGTAAGCAGGTCCTTTTCCAGTAGGTGGTGTGGTGTATCTCTGAACATCAACGTTACACCAC
>BJCM01236190.1:0-10053 GCA_018326385.1 Flaveria bidentis
ATTTGTTAATCTTTATAACTTTTATAAAATTTGTAAACTTTATAATTTGATTATTTATTTTCAGTATTTAAAATTCATAATTACTAATAAAACTTTATAAGTTTATTAAAATTCATTTTATAACTTTATAAGTTTTAATAAGTCTTTTCCATTTAGTTGTTTGTTGTAACTTGATTAATAAACTTTATAATTTTATGAAAAAAATTTATTTATCAATCAATAAGTTAATTACATATTTAATGTATTTGATCCATTTATTAAATAAATTAATAATGGAAGCTCAAAATGAGTTCGGGTTTAGGTTTTAACTTGGAAAAATGGTGGATGTTACACTTCTGTTTTAAAGGCTTACAAAGTGTTTAATCCTAGATTAAACATTATTGATGAATCAACAAATGTTCAATTCAAGGAAAATTCATTTCCCAAATCTACAAATGGTCCCGACTAGTTATTTGATATTGACTCATTTACAAAATCATTTGATCAATTTCACTTGTCTGATGCAGGAAATCAACATTCAGGTGAAACTTCAACAGCTGTAGAAAGAAGAGATGACTTTCCATTAATTCCTCCTACATCTATTGAATACATAAATGAAGATGTTCCTCTCCAAGCTGATCCCATCAGACAACCATCACAAAACCAAAGTGTTTCAACTGAAGGAGGTCCAAGCCTGTTACCATCACACTCAGAAGATCTGTCAACAGAGATCAGAAATCAAAAACAAGCTACTCCTCCAGCTTAAACCCAAAGAACATCAAATGATGGAAGCAATCAAAGTGCTACTGAAGCTGAAGCAGTCAATGAAAAGGAGTCTGACTATCTTCATAATTCCCTAACAGTACAAGATGAATGTGCCTCTCACCATAATGATCTGAATGTCTCCAATCTTGATGTAACCATAGTTGGTGACTCAATTCCAACCACCAGAATACACAAGAATCATCTAGTGGAAAGTATTATTGGTGAACTTAATGAAAGGGTGACAAGAAGCAAGTCTGGTATTGCAAACATTTGTTTGTTCTCAAGCTTTCTTTGTCAAACAGTACCCAAGAACATCAAAGAGGCTCTTCTAGACAATAGTTGGATTGAAGCAATGCAGGAAGAATTGCTACATTTCAAGAAGCAAGAAGTGACCTTCCTGAAGGACAATACCCTATAGGAACCAGATGGCTGTAAAGAAACAAAACTAATGAGAGAGGGATCATCATCAAAAACAAAGCAAGACTGGTGGCATAGGGCTACACTCAAGAAGAAGGAATTAATTATGATGAAGTGTTTGCACCTGTTGCTAGATTAAAAGCAATAAGAATCTTTCTAGCATATTCTACATCCATGAAGTTTATTGTTTATCAAATGGATGTGAAGTGTGCATTCTTATATGGAAAGATTGCTGAAGAAGTCTATGTGAGTCAACCACCTGCCTTTGAAGATCTAGATTTCCCTCATAGGGTGTACAAGCTTGACAAAGCCCTGTATGGTCTTCATCAAGCACCAAGAAAATAGTATGAGACTCTATCATCTTTTCTTCTTGAAAATGGATATGAAAGAGGAAAGATTGATCAGACTCTCTTCAGAAAGAGAAAAGGAAAAGACATGCTATTAGTCCAGATTTATGTGGATGATATCATCTTTGGCTCAACAAACAAGCAACTCTGTAAAGAGTTTGAAGACCTTATGCATTCAAAATTCCAAGTGAGTGCAATGGGGGAACTCACTTTCTTTCTAGGGGTGCAAGTCCAACAAACGACGGATGGAATCTTCATCAATCAATCAAAATACGTGGTAACTATGTTGAAGAAATTCCACTTTGCTGATTGTCAGTCTATCAGAACTCCTGTGGATACTAAAGTGAAGATTGGACCTGATCCAGAAGCCAAATCAGTGGATCAGACTCACTATCGATCTATGATCGGTTCACTTATGTATCTAACTGCCAGTAGGCCTAACATTATGTTTGGTGTTTGTGTGTGTGCAAGATATCAAGAAGATCCTAAGGAATCTCATATGAATGATGTCAAGAGGATATTCAGATATCTTAAGGGCAAACCTGCTCTTAGGTTATGGTATCCAAAGGAGGAGACTTTAATCTCTATGCCTTCACTGATAGTGATTATGGAGGATGCAACTTCAATAGGAAATCCACATCTGGCTGTTCTCAATTTCTTGGTCCCAGACTAGTCTCCTGGCAGTGCAAGAAGCAGACAAATGTATCTGTCTCAACAGTAGAAGCTGAGTATATTGCAGCATCAGCTTGTTGCTCTCAAGTACTCTGGATTCAAAACCAGATGCTTGATTATGGTCTTAACTTCTTGCACACACCAATTCACATTGATAACACAGCAACTGTTTCCATTACAAATAATCAAGTTCAGCACTCAAAAACAAAACACATTAAAATTAGATATCACTTTTTGAGAGACTGTGCTGAAAAAGGGTTAATCAAATTGATTCAAGTACCCACTGAAAATCAACTGGCTGATTTATTCACTAAGGCATTTGAACCTAGTAGGTTTGAATTCCTAGTTCAATCAATTGGAATGATTAACCTTGAGTAAAACCAATCAAAACATCAAAAAAACAAGTCAAAAACATTAGAAAATCACAAAAAGAAGTCAATTTTGAGGAAGAAAATAATACTTGGGAAATGATATAATTACAGTTATTATATCATTCACTGTGCTTAAGTTCAAAATTGAAAGACTGTCATGACTTACCAGATATGTTGGTAGGCTCAACTTGGAATAGAATATATATGCAATGATGAATTAAAATCCTATTCAATGGTGAAACACTCATCTCAAAGTACAGGTATGTATTGGCTTATCTGAGTGCATGTGTGTGTAGTAACCTAAACACACCAGGTAATGATACTTTATGAATCTCTTTCACCTATATCAAGTTTCATCTTTGTTTTGCTAAGCGAAAACCTAATGAAACAAGCACATAGTGCAGATGTATTGAACCAAAAGATTCCCAATGAGGAACACATCCAAATTGGATGAATCTACAAAAGCAATACATTCCAAGTGAATGAACAAAAGAATCCTATCATGGATCACCTTCCAAAGTGAAGTGAAAAGAATCCCAATGTGGATCATCATGAAAAAGATCAAAGTAAAAGAATCGTAATGAGGATCAATGAAAATGAGGTCTCATAACTTAGGTAACCTGGTAAGGAAAGTTATGAAAAAGTTCTACCATGAATTGTATAAGGATGGTTGATCATTCCATGCTTGTGTGTGTGAGGTACATATTGAATAATTAAATCAACCAAAAACATGATAAATATCACTTGCATCAAAATATCAACCTGGTATGAGTTTAAGAGGACAAACATACCTTCAATCATCAAGTTCATAATCATGTCCATTTTATCATAAAGGATGCTCATGTGTAATGTAAGATTGATATGATCCCAACAAAAGATATACTTCTCTTCACTATTAATAATCAAAATATATTCAAAAAGTTTTTAAATCTTTAAAGTTTCTATACAGATGTGGATATAAACTTTAGGGGGAGTAATTTAAAATTTTTGATTAAGTCTATATAGTTAATGTAGGTAAGTGCATTGGTTAATGCGGGTGAAGGTAACCCATGCATATAACCAATGCGGGTAACTATTTATTTCTAAGTGCAACTAATGCGGGCAAAGATTGTACTCTACCGCATTGGTGTGTAACAAGTATACATGAAAATTTTGAAGTGTTAAAACCTATGTGGAAAAGAAGTGTTCTACCGCATTTGTCAATGAGGATGAAATTTACACTTTCGCATATGTTTTACTCAACCGCATTTATTGATTTCCTCATCAACGGCATTTGTGGATGAGTATCTTTAATTTTCATGTACTTTCAAACAAAAATAAACAAGTGCTTAATCACTTCTGTCACAATGAATGATGATCAAGTAAATGTGGAAATTTTATCGCATTTGTTACAGCGAGCAAATGTTGAACAAGTTCGATCAGCCACATTTGCTACAATGAGCAAATGTTGAACAAGTTTAATTAACCGCATCTGTTACAGCGCACAAGTGTCGATGAACTTCGTTCTTCCGCATTTGGAACATTGCACAAATGCGGATAGAAGAAAACTTTATGTATTCAAACTTCCGCATTTGCTACAGTGTGCAAATGCGGATTTCCAAACTCATAAGTTTTACTCTTCCGCATTTACAACAGTAACAAATACGAATGTTTAAAAACCATCTGCATTTGCTACAATGTGAATTAAAACTCTAACCGCATTTGTTCTGAGACTTGTAAAATTTTGTAAAAGCCATTTTTGACTATTTAAAGCAATTTCAAAATGTCATTTAATACTTTTCAAATTTGAGAGACTCTATAGTGCGTTGAGCGAAAACACTCTTCATCTTCATCACTCATCTTCTTCTTTAACAATCAAAGATCCAAGTTCATCTCACCCAATCTGTCCTCATATTAGATAGTACACAACAGTATTATCAAACAAAAGGTGAAACTTTTTACATTGGTTTAACCTAATGTGTCGGACTTTTGAACTGATAATGAACTTAGAACCCTAGGTTAACAAAGAACACCCAAAATCAGATTTATTACAAGAAAAGATGAACATTTTCGACTTCAATGAACATGCAAACTTAGTAAAATACGATTCAATCTAAAAATCTCAAAGTTATGTTCTTCGTATGAACAGAGCATCATGAAACCGAAAATGTTGAAATCAAAACTTGAAATAAATTTCAATTAATAGTCAAAAACATCAAAATTTGATCTTCAAACATGAAAATCCAAATAACAATGAGTATTCATGAAAATATCTCAATCTGAAATAATTCCTATGGAATAGTACCCTCAAATGTTCATATTTGACCCTCAAAAGTCAGAATGATGAATGCTGCTTAAAGTAGTACATATATTATCATCAATCTAACTCATATGCCTCTAATGCAGGGTAGATGGCTGATATCTCGTGGAGCAAGCTCCACAACATTAGTGGTTTTCTAGACCCTGATTTACTCGAGGATGAGGGACTTAGAGACATGATCAGATTCATCTCCACGACAAGAGTGGCTTATGCTATCACTGTCAGACCTATCATATATGAGAAACTTATAAGGTCATTCTGGAACTTTGTTGAAGTGATAGAGGCTGATGGTGTTAAGTCTTTATCTGGGAGGATTGATGATGAGCATACACTAACTATAATTGAAGAAACTGTGAGACAATGTCTGCAGTTTGGTGAGGATGCAGATGCACCAATTGAGCTAGAAGATGATGATATTACTACTTTCTTTGCATAGATTGGATATGAATGAGGTTTTGAAGGAAAACAGATTGTGAAGGGATTGCTAGACTTGCCATGGAGGTTTCTGATCCATATCTTTCAGCACTGCTTATCAAAAAGGAAAACAAGATGGAATGATACCCTGTTATTACTTCATCAGCAATCTGTGCTTTGTGCATAAATAGGCTATTCAATATGTTGGCTTATATCTTTAATGGCCTAATATCCAACATACAAGAAGGAAGGAGGTACAAGTTCTTAATGACCCAAGGTTCATTCAATGTCTGATAAATGAAGCCTTCCCCAATCTAGTGGTTGATGGACCAGTTCTAGATATTCCACACTATGATGCTAAGTCATATAAGTACATTAAGAAGAGGGATCCTATAAATTTTTATAGTGGAGCTCACTTTCCTCTTCTACCTTGGATGATCCAACAGATCAATCCTGATGAACAAGGTGAAGAACAACATGCTCCAGCTGATGAGCAAATTGAAGAACAAGATGATCCTCAACCAATTCCATCTCCATAAAGAACCCCACTACAAACACCTCACACCTCAAAAATTCCATCTCCAAAAAGAACACAAACACCTCACATCTTACAAATTCCATCTCCAAAAAGAACACCAACACCTCACAGCTCACAAATACAATCTCCCCAAACACAGCCCATTACATCTCCACACTTATCTCCTATTCACCACTCACATATCCAATCAGGCCAACCATCTCCAACTTCTACAGAACCTATTGAGCTTGGTGACTCTTCCAGCTCTTCAGAAAAGTTCTGAATCATCTGCTCATGAGGAGGATAACCCCAACCAAATGCCTGTCAAGAAATGTCTCTGAAGTTGCTCCTTCTGATAGTTTTGCTGAATCTGGCATCATTAAACCAGATGAGAAAGATGCGATGATCTCCGAACTTCTAAAAAAAGTAGCTAAGATGGAAAGACTGCTAAACAGGAGATCAAGTATCATTCAAGACAGATTGTTGGAACTGGATGAGAAGGAGGATGAGCTGAAATCATTGAAAGAAAAATATGATTTAGAGAAGAAAGAAAAAGATAAGGAGATTGAGAAGTTAATAGCTGCTCTTAATCAATCAAGAGAAGAAATTAGTGGTCATGTTGACACTCTTGCTATTCAAACCATTGCCATGGAAGAGCAAGAGGAGATAATTGAAGAACAAGTAGAGATTATCACTAATGTGCAAAATCAAATTGAAAGTCAAAACAATAAGAGTTTCTAAGCTTGAGATGCTAATTCAAATTAAGAGAAAAGTTGAGGCTGAAGCAAGTGAAAGGGATGAGGAAAGATTTAGAGACGATTTAGAGATGGTGGTGTATTCTGAAAAATCAGCTGCCACACACACTGAAGAGGCTGAATTTAATGACATGATCAATGCACTAGACAGTTTCACATCAGAAGAGTTCATTATTGATGATGAGTTATGGGATTTTGTAGCTGATCAAAGGACTTTCATTGAACCCATAGTGGTTATCTTTCAATCCCATGTCCCTCTAGAGAAGGAGTTGAGCTTGCAAATAGTCCTAGTTGTGTCCTTATCTGATGAGCAAAAAGAAATGATCAGAAAGCTATGTGAAGAGCAAAGAGAAAAAGAAGAAAAAGCTTTTGTTGCCTATGAACAAGTACAATCAGAGGCTGAAAAAGTGCCTCAAGGAGCTGAAATGCCTGAAACCTCTTCTAATCTTTCACTTCAAACCTATACCAAAAAGAGAAAGTATTTATTTGAGAAGGCAAAGGGCAAAAGACCCATAGTGGAAGAAGAGCATGTGAAGAAAAGCAAACAAGATGATCCAAGAAGCCTAGCGGCTATAGAAAAATTCTTAGAAGAACATGAGCAAGCAAAAACTCAATTAAAGAAGCAGACTGTTTTGGTTGACCTGGAAGAAGGTGAAACTTAAGGAGGCTATATGGTTGATGAGCCAATAGCAGTTGACAATCCTGTGAAAGATGAAAGATCAGTAGAAGAAATGGTGAAAAAGGCTCAGAATGATGATTTAATGGTTGAATCTATGTATCTGATTAATCATGGATATGATCCTAACGAAGTTTTTGGCATGACTTATGAGGGGATGAAGGCAGAAAAGGAAAGATTGAACAAACTGCTAGACCCTACTGTTGAAACTGACTATGAGAAGACCATTTCACCAAAAGCTGACAAGCCAAAACTATCTGCCATGAAGAAGCAAACTTCAACTCCTCAACCTTTGTATCCTGATCCCTATACAATGTCTGATAGTGAAATGAAGGATTATTTATCAAGTCAAGGATTCAACAAGAGGAAACTTGGCAACATGAAAACCCATTCCATAAGGGTTATTATCCTTAGGTTGATCATTGAGAAGAATGAGAGACTTAAAACTCTGGAAGATGAGATTAGTGGCAAAAAGCCAAGAACCAGAGTGTCTGCTCAAGACATGCAACTCACCCATTGAGATCAAGACTCGTTGGCACCCATGCTTCATAGATATCTTGAGTAGTTTGCTGAGCCTTCTCAACTGAAACTTCATGAAGGGCTTACCACTGCAGAAATGATTAAGGGTGTGTCTACTCCAAAGGGAAAAACATATCAAAAAATCATTTCTGAAAGTACGACAGTGATTGAAAAATGTTTATGGTCAAGAGGATCTTCAGGCTGGTCCAATTATTTATAGAGTACTCTACTCTAGTAAATGCCCTGGAGATCCATGACTTAAAAGAACTAGCCCATTTAGAACTGATCAATCACAAAGCTATGTTCAGAGGCTATGAGTTTGAAGAAATACTTAGAATGTTCAAGAGAACTGACAACTTCAAGTCTCTAAAAGCCATATGCATGAGGAAAGACAGATCATTCAAAAACCCTCTACAGAAGAAACAGACAAAACCAACAGAAGAGTTAGTGTTTCCAGAACTGAGAGTGAAACCTACAGAGTCATTAAAAAGAAAAATGGTGGCTGGCAATCATTCCACAATACCAATCTCCAAAGTTTACTATGATGAGAAGACTTATGAGTTGGTGATTGAGAGGAAGTGGGGTGGGAAAGAAGGTGCAGAAATCAGATTGTTTAGTGGTTATGAAGTGAGACTATTAGATCAATCTTACATACACTATATCTTCACCAAGCACTTCAGAGAGATATCTAACAAACTTGGTGAAGAAGATATGCACTTCTTTCTAAAGTGCATCAAGATACTAAAGATGGAATATGACTAGATCATTGTCAAGAGGGATAAAGAAAGAAGAAAATGACACCTCTGTAGTTGGGCAACATTGTAAAACTAGAGGTTGATGTAGATGGTGCTTTGTTGATTCACAGGGATGGGCTATCCACAGTATCAATTTGGGAACCAGTTTCACTCAAGAAACTGCCATTAGAAGCCATCCATGCAATGAGTCAAATAAAGATACACGTGCTTAATAGAGAGAAGATGGTTGATGCTAAATACTTTGTCAACATGATAAAGGCTATATTGGACCCATCACAAGCTGAACCTCTGGTGCCAAAACAAGATCCAGCAGAATCCTCACAACCTCAACCACCACCAAAGCATTGAAGAACACAGGCTATATAATCCTTAGGAGGAGTAATGTTGGACCCTGAAAGGATCATACATGCCAATTCAATTGGTGAGTTGATGGTTGTTCTGCTGGAATTCCCATAAGTCCAAGTGTCAATGCGGATGAAGATCCTGCAGTAGAAGAACAAGTATTGGCTTACCGCGTTTGTTAATGCGGAAGGCAAAGAACAAATGCTGACAAGTGTTTCTTCTTCTGCATTAACAAATGCGGAAGACCAAAAGTAATGCGGAAAAGATTTTGTTCATTTGTTCATCCCCATTACCCAATGCGGATGACCAACATACTAATGCAGAAGACCAAGTGAAGAAATGCTGATCAAGTCCATTTCATCCGCATTTGCCAATGCGGATGAACAAGAAGAAATGCTGATGAACACTTAGACTAGTTCTGATGTATAGGTCAGGGGTAGTTTAGTCATTTTGTAAAAAGGCAACTTGTCTGCCAAAAATAGAACAGAAATCCTCGTACCTGAGGCGACATATAATAGACAATCAGAATATTTTGTACCAAACATTCTCTAGGTGCATTATTACTGTTTTTGCTATAACCCTAGCATTTATTGTAATCAATCATAGTTCATCAATATATACAAAACATTTATGAGTTTATTCTTGCATTAAATGTTTATTGATTGTTTGTTTTCGCCATTCAATCTCTGACTTGATCACTATATTCGATCCTAAATGAGATTCTCATTCTCACAACCCAGTCATCTATCCTGCTCTGTAGTGACTAGGATCATGTCCGGTTGAGTTTTACTCCTTATATCAAAGCCCTAGTAATGTAGGTAAATCTTTTATGACCTATTTGACATACAATTTCTGAAAACATAACTTAGTGTTAAAAAGAGAGTTGATCAGGTTCCTTCCTAACATACCATTAATTTTAAAAAAACCGTAACAATTACTAAAGATTCCTCAAACTAATAAAAGGGAACCCGCAAATGATCAGAAAGTTAAAGTGATATGATTTCTAATAACCATTTCTAGTTCATTAGCCATGGATTTATTATGAAGACCAGTTTCACGAATGAAAGTTGATCATACGTTTTTCAACCGTGTATGACAATCACAATCACAAACCATAAATTTATAACTTCCCGTTCAAATGTAGATGCTACCCATTAATATTTTTCCCAAGACCACCATAACATTAACATAATATTTATCACACCATTAGTTCATCACAAATTAC
>BJCM01236202.1:0-10675 GCA_018326385.1 Flaveria bidentis
CAAACGCTTTATATATTCAAGTTGTGTATAATATTAATATAGTGTTGATATCATGGAAAAGTCCTCACACTTTCGAATTGTTAATATTGAATAGCGGGGAACTTTGGGTAGTACTACTGGGTCTGACGAGCCCCACCTATGTGACTCGAGGTCAGCCGGGTGCAATTTGTCCTATTGAACATTGTCATGACATGTTAAGTCGTGACGGGAGGCAACAACGTAACACAGTCAGCTTCAATTGCGAAATCATTATGAATTAATATTTACTGTAAATTGACTAGCTATCTATTACAATGCACTACTTTTATATGACTACTATTAAACTGTTTATGTTTGAATATCACTCTTGAACTCACCAACCATTGTATTGACATTTTAGCATTCTATTCTCAGGTCAATAGCCCGCTTGCCATAGGAGCACTACACGGTTGCACTTGCATTCTAAGACTTGGTTTTCAAGACATCATTATTGTTTTAAATGATTAATATTACTCTTTGGGTTGGCACATGTTTTGCCATAGCATACATTTCTATTTCATTGGATTGTTTTACAATACGCTTCCGCACAGTTTTAAAGTTTTTTTTTACTTTGGTTGATTCTATTTAATTATTGCATATAGAGTCGTTCTGAGTAACTATTGACTGTGATCCTGGCTTGTTCACACGCCTCGCGATAAAACTCCGCACGTGGATTTTGAGGGTGTGACATCTATGGACTCCACCAAGCCCCAAGAGCATGGTATGAAAAACTCTCAACTCATCTTGTGAAACACGGATTTCACAGAGGAGTGATTGACTGTAAACTGTTCATCAAAGAAAAGGATGGTGACTTACTGCTTGTTCAAATCTATGTTGATCACATAATCTTCGGTTCCAAAAACGAAGACCTATGTAAAGAATTTGAAGCAATAATGAAGGCTGAATATGAGATGAGCGCCATGGGAGAGATGAAATTCTTTCTCGGGTTACAGGTGGATCATACACCAAAGGGGATATTTCTACATCAGACCAAGTATGTAGGTGATATTCTCAATCGGTTCGATATGGAGAACGCTTCCACAGCTGGGACTCCACTTGCTACAAACCATGATGTAGCACCCGACGAGAATGGTAATCTGGTGGATGCTACCATGTACCGAGGAATGATTGTATCTCTCATGTATCTCACTTCCTCATGACCTGTCATCATGTACGCAACGTGTCTCTGCTCAAGATATCAGGCGAAACCGAAAGTCAACCATCTAATCGGTGTTAAAAGGATATTTTGTTATCTGAAGGGTACTCCAACACTCGAGTTGTGGTATCCTCATGATGATGATTTCGAGCTTATAGCGTATAGTGACTCGGATTACAGCGGTTGCAAAATGAACTACAAGTTAACATCAGCAGTATGTCAATTTTTTGAGAGAAGATTAGTCACCTGGCAGTGTAAGAAGCAGAGCTCGGTTGCTCTCTCAACCTGTGAAGCTGAGTATGTTGTTGCTGCAAGTTGTTGTTCACAGATTATATGGATTGAACAGCCAATGCGGGACTACGGTTTGAAATTCTTTAACACTCCTATATTTGTTGATAATTCAGCTGCTATAGCCGTAACTAAAAATCCGGCCCAACATCCTAATACCAAACACGTCGGCATTAAATATCACTTTATACGTGATTGTTTTGAAAAGAATCTAATCGATGTTGTTAAAATTAATACGGATTTTCAATGCGCTGACCTCTACACAAAAGCTTTTGATAAACCATGTTTTCTATATCTGTTAGAGGTCAACGACGTTAAAAAGAAAAATGAAGTGAGTCCAGACGATGAAAGTGCATAGTCCAACGAGTCGAGTTAATTTTACTTTTTATTTTCTTGTATATTATTTCAGTTCATTTCTTCGCCTATTAAAATTCTAAACGTAAAACCACTTTCGGTTTTAGAATTTTAGTGGGAGAATAGGTTTGAATAGTATTAAGTAATTAAAAAAAAGAGGGAAATGGACAGTCTAGCTAAGAGAAATGAGATTGTATCTGTGATACCGATTCAATCACTGTGGAATATGATAGTACACAGGAACAAAGAGTTTAGGACTTTAAAAAAAGAATTGTTCAAAATGCAAAATTCAAAGTATAAGTCTGAGATGTCTAAGCAACATAAAAGGAAAAATGATAGTTAAGCTAGCTGCTACTAAGGAAACATGGAGAAAGTAGACCTAGAGGTTGCTAGACCATCTGATGATATGTCGGTAGATTCAACACAATAGATTAATAGACCTCGTTGGTGATGCCAACTCAAACTAAGTTGTTCAACAAGCTGTGGGTTATCATCTTATCCCTGGTTAACACAATCAACGAAGTTCCAATAAGGGGTGATGAGCAAAATAAACGCCACAAATGAGTGCGGATGACCATAAAAATGAGCAAAGCACATGAAAATTGCAAAATGCAATCAAGCTAATAACCCATGTTGTTGGTGCGATATATGCAAAAAGAAAATAATTTCTCAAACAAGAAGATAGGTTGTGTGCCTCACTACTGTGTGGTGGCACAGACCTGAGGATAAGCATAACCTAAATATTTTAGAATTCATTGTTGTTTGCGCCTCTCTGTTATGCGGTGGCACTGACCTGAGGCTTAGCATCTCTTTGAAAGCTCTAGAATAGTTTCTTCTTGAATACTACCCGTAGAATGCTCAAAAATCTCCTGAGGAACGTTGATTACCATATAAGCGTGGGATCCACAAATTCTTGGTGAAATAATTAAACCCTAAATTATCACCAATGTGTGTCACAAATCTATGTATGGATTTAAGAGGACTAGTATACTGACAATTATCGTGGCTGCAACTCTTGAAAGTCAAAATCATTGTGTGCATCTTGTGGAACTAGTATGATTTCCTAGACTTGCTAATAATTCTCGATGAAAACAAGAATCTAGCATCAAAAGGTTTTGGTAACATGTCCCAAATTATTTGATAAATATGTATGATTCCATAATGAATCGTTCCAGCTATGGTCAAAATAACTTGAAGCTATACTGTTCGAGAAATAAAACTGCTAGATATATCTTAGGAATTCAACCTCACACAAAATTACAAAAATATTTTTTAGATTTGGTTTACTTATAGTTGTTTAATTTAGTAAATTTTAGTTAATTTATCAGTTAAATGTCGGACTACGCATCGAAAGTTAATTTGGGAATCACTCACTAAAAGGGTCACGTCTAAGGTGACGAATTATTTTAAAAGGGTCACGTCTGAGGTTATCAAAAGTTTTCTAAATTAAAATGGTCATGTCTGAGATAATCGAATGCTCAAAATGTTTAATCAACAGTTATAAGGGGTTAAGTGTCAAATGGTCATAAAGTCAAAATCATGAGTATGAGCCATTCGCACGACTGGACCATGAGTATGGACCAGTTGTACGATTGAACCATACGTATGAGCCCAATCGCACGATTAACCCACACATATGAGCCAGACGTGCGATTGGACCATAAGCATGAGTAAACTCACACGATTGGATCACAAGAATGAACCAATCGCATGAATGAAGGTGACCGAATGACACAGTCGCACGAATGAAGGTGACCAACTGTGCCAGTCGCATGACTGATCCTCAGTCACACGAATCAAGTATGCGACTGGGTTCAGTCGCACGACTAAAGGAAACCCTAGTATAAAAGGAGGGGGGAGTCAGTCGCAGTCAATCATCACTCCCAAATCGCCCCCAAATCGCACGACTATACCATTACTCTACCCGATTTTCATTTGATCATTCTAGACCACTGATTGTTGTGTACTGATTATTTCTAATGAATATACAGGTAAAGTGCGGTGCAATCCACTCAAATGTTCATCGATTTGTGCCCTAAATGATTGAATTTAAGCCCTAAACAGAACCGAGACTTAGTTTGCCTAAGAAACTAATAAAACTAAGCACATTGTGAAATTAAAGGTTATTAGGTGTTCTATCGGTCATTTGCGAGATTAATGAGCCAAACCACGACGTCTAAAATTAAAATATGCTCAAAATTTGAATTTGAATTGAACAGTCAGTCTGTCATGCGAATGGACACCCTGATGAACTTCAGTCGCACGACTAAGCTGGGAGAATGGCTAAACTGCACAACTGAACCATGCGTATGAGTTCAGTCGCACGAATGGTGTAAACGCATGAGATAGCATACGACTGAGCCTAGTCGCATGCTCGGTCATACGTATGAGCTCATTCGCATGACTAGATATCAGTCGCTCAGTTCATCCGCATGACAAAATAGAAGATTTCAAGTTAAATGAATCAAATTATTACTCATTGACACACACTAACATTTATTAGCTTTGTGTAACAAATGGCTAGTAGTTGGACTTTGAGCACGAAGCACAACATCTGTGCTCATGTGGATCTCACTTCCAGGAATGCAGCTGACTTCTCAGGCATTATTACTTTCCTACGGAGATCGAGGATCTACCGTGCCATTTCGACTCCGTGCACACCATACCGCTCAGTTCAGCAGGCCTTCTGGGAAGGCGCGGTTGTCGACAGGACCTCAGAGCCCCACCAGATCAGGAGCTCTATCTTTGGTCAGCCTATAGAGATCACTAAGGACGATCTCAGGATAGTATTAGAGTTTGGGGACGATGCTGACTGCCCTACCCGACTACACCCACTAATAGTACGAGGTTGTTTTCTGCGGGACAAGTACTCTGGGGATATCAACTCAAGTGTGCTCAATAAGATCAACCTGTGTCCCCAGCTTAAGTACTTAGCCCATGTACTAATCAAGTGCATTGCCTCACGGAAGGGAGGATTTGACAAGCTGTCCGACCAGATACAGAACGCCTATGTGGCGTTGGTGCTGAACCATCCGTTCAGTTTCTCCAGGATGATCTTCTACCTGGTGGAGAACATCAAGGCTAAGGGCAAGGAGGGCTTTTCCATGTACTCTCGATTTATGCATATGATCATTGACCAAAAGCTCATGTCGCTACCAAAAGAGAAGGAGGATGTCGTGGTGCTCGAGGTGATGGACGATACCACCTTGGGCCAGATGAAGTTGTACAGGGGGAAGCAGGTGAAACCCCCTGTGAGGCGGTTGTTTGGGCATCTGGCCCGTGAAGACTACGTGGCACCGGCACGAAGGAAGTGGCGCCACGATGACAGTGACTCCGACACTGAGCCGATAGTTCTCCCCACTTATTACTCGGATGATGATGACAGTGGTGATGGTGGAGACACTAGCCCCACTTCATCTAGGGCCACCACTACAGATGTTACACCTCCACCATCCACTCATGGAGAAGCTGATATAGCTGGTTTCCATCAGGATTTCAGACCTGATGAGGAGGAGGAGAGTGACAATGAGCCATTGACTCGAACGGTGGGCAGCAAGGTGGTTTCCACCGAACGAGGGATTTGGGCGGTTGGTGAACGCCTAGGCGGTCTGGGGAGACTATGACTGATCCAACCTACACTCCAGATCAGCCCAACATCCCAGGGGGAGTATCCGCCTCGAAGGGTACGAGGAAGAAGAGGATGGCTCAGCCCCACGGGATGAAACCCAAGAGACGGAGGTTCACGTTGATTACTACCTCTTCCACCACTGCCACCACATCAACCACCACCACTCACTCACCCACCACCACATCTACCACCACCATTACTACCTCACCCACCACCACAGCTACCAATACCACTACTACCACTTCACCCACCATCACTACTACAGCTACTCCACCACCCATCTACACTACTTCCACCACCACTACAGGCTACCCATCACCACCCACTCATATACCACCACCCATATTCACCATATCCAATACCACCACCACTAGCCACCAACCCGGACCATCATCTCACCCGATATTCACTACTAGATAATCCTTACTTTTTGTTGGGATAGAGGATCAACTGTTAGCACTAAACAGAATGGTGCTGAAGCTGTGGGCTGCTGATGAAGAGAGAGCTGCCCAAATACGTCAGCTTGTGGAGCAAAACGTTCCCCAAGCACAGCAGATCTCACAGCATGCCCAGCTAATTGAGTACCAAGCTCAGCAGATGGCTGCACAGGGTGCGGAGATTGCCCAACTCCCGGAGCATAAAGTCCTATCAGAAAAGAAGATAGAGGAGTTGGAGGCTGCCAAAAAGACTATCATGCTCAAGCTTAAAGGAAAAAAGGATGAGCCTCTGAAGATAATAGAAAGGGATGGTAATGACAATGATGATGATGAGGATAATGATGAGGAGGATGATGATGAGGAAGAGACAGAGGAAGGAGTTGATGATGGTGCAGGAGATGGGGGAGATGATGAGGAAGGAGATGATGCAGCGGCATCAGGGGCCACAGAAGCTAGCGAGAGGCGCACTAAGAAGACTTAGGATTTGGGTGCCTCGACCTTAGCCCCGCCTGCAGAAGATCACATGATTCAGGATAAAAGTAATGCTTAGATGTTATGTAATTTTAAATCTTGTAATTGAATCATGTATTAAACTTATGTAATTAATGTTTATATATATTTGATATGTCTCTGTCTTGATTATTGACTAGTGGTTGATGTATTTACATGTTTAAATCAAGCAGATCAATCATCTCAGCAAGATGAGTACGATGTTGCTCCCCTTCAGCAAAGCAAGTCTCAACTCACAATGATTCTTGATTTGCAAGGGGTCGTTTGAAGGTCAGTAAGCTATACTTCTGAAGAATGAGAAATCATTCATGACCTTATGGATGAGCAACTTGCTGAGATATTCCGGCTAAATCCGGACGAGATTGTGAAGGATGCTTCAACTGTTGAAGTTGCCAGCGACGATGAGCTGAATGACGTAGACGACATCGAGATCGAGGACGTCACGGTGGAGCATTATCCTGAGTATACTGATAGAGAGGGAAATGTAGTCCCCAAACTGGGTGATACTCTCGTCAGTGATACTTTCGATAAACTGGATCAGATGGAGAGTGAATCTGAAAAGAAAGATGGTCAAGCCCAAGCCACAAACACTGAAGTTGACATCAAGAAGGCTGAATGGGCGGCCTGTTTCGCATAGATCCGAGCCCAACGCACTGCTCCAAAACCGAGTGTCTACACCAAGCTCTACAAAGTGAAGAAGCATCACAAGGTGTCATTCAAGATCATCGCGTGAGCCTATTTTAAGGATCTTAATATGTATGCGGTGAAGAGAGAGAAGGGTATAGAGTACTTTCGATTCCCACACGATCTAAAGACTTTACTTGGTTTTGAGCTCAACCAGCTAGCCAAGTTGAAGCTGTTATATGCTGACCCAAGAAGGATGTCAGGCTGGTTTGAGGCTACTTTGAAGAAAGAGTACCACACCAGGTGGGTCAACTTTAAACCTCAACAACCGACGAAGTATATGAGACGGTCAGAAGTTGATTCCATTACTGGCAAGCCAAAGATAGTGTTGTAGTGAAGTCCTCCATGCACGATGTCAAGAATCCCTCTTAAGGAAATGCCACAAGACTTCACTCCACACTGCAAGTGGTGGTACTATGATTGGAGAACAGGTGAGGCGGTCATAGTTCTGAACAGAGAATATAATATGGAAACTATCAGGGTATTTGACCCAATGTGGCTAACTAACTTGTCTTATGACGATGTCTTTACTTTATACAAGTGGCCATTGTTCTATGACGCGCAAGACATTGTACAAGCCCTCCATTTCCAAAACATGATAAGACTCTGCTTTGCATTCGAAATACATGCAGGAGTTAAAAGGGAGGAGAAGTACAAGAAATTTGAAGAGCTAATGAAGAATGTTAGACAATAGTGTAAACTAGGTCCAAGGGGGAGTTTGTTGATACATATGTACCTAGTTTAGGAGCTCAATGTAAAATGTCTTTCATGTCTTACATATATGTAATTGAATGGGTATGAATAAAATAAAATGTGTGGTTTATGTTTATAAGGTTTAATATTTCATTGTTTATTGTGTATTGAACTAACTATATAAGTTTGTGGTTGTTTGCATAGTTCTTAGTCAATAATGGTTAAGAAACATGTTTAAACTTAATTGTGTGAAGTTCTTATGCAAATGGACCATGCTAATGGACCATACGCATAAATACTTCATGCTAATGGACCAGTCGCACGACTGAACCAGGAGACTGGATTAGTCGTACGATTGTGACATGAGATTGACTCAGTCGCACGACTTGACCTTTAGTCGTACGGATGAATCAACCGCATGCTTCAATCGCACGACTGAACCATGCTAATGGTTCAGTCATACGAATGGAAAACCCTAACCTATAAATACCACTTAATTCATAGAAAAACGTAACAATTCGAATACCTACGCACATAATCGTACCCTAGCCGTCCAGAGATTCAAGAACACTTTTTCCAAGTTCATAGATCGTAGTTAATCATCTTACAATCGTTCTTAACATTTTGATTCATTTTTAGATTGATTATACTTGCGTTCTCACTGATTGGATTGCCAATCAAATAGGATTCCGCATTATTTGATTTGGTATACACGTAAATCAGTTAGTACTCCGTACCTAAACGGTCCTAACAAATACAAGTTTAAATACAAAAGTTTTCTTAAATATTAAACTAATAAAAGATTAATAAGTTTAACACCGGTTTGCGATAAATGACCAAAGTAGTTTAAATAAGTTATTTAAAACTAGATCATATCGAGTGTTGAAAAGAGTTTCAAACTACTATTACAAACCAACATAAAATTGGATTTTACTAAAATTGTACGAGTTGTCTTATGTTAAAAGTTGTCCAATATGTTTTTGGCCTAAATAAAAATTAAAATCGATATTTTACACCACCCTAAATTAATGACACCGCGCCAATTTATTTGAACCCTTGGTGTTAGAGATTCCAGGCCTATGGTTATGGTGTAAAGTAAAATCATGTTTCTTAAGTCACTTAAGTCAGCTTTATAGTTACTAATTAAGGGATAATATAATGGGCATAGTTGGGGTTAAACTTACCAATGCTTGAATACTCGTCATGTGACCCCAAACCAAGAGATGGGGTTTTGACACAATTGGTAATAATTACCTGCCTGTATAACCATGATAGTAAGTGCTTCAGTTATTCACTAAGTTATGGCGAAGCGGGATCTCATTGCTAACTATATATTTTTGCAATTAGGCCATCAATCTAATTAGTATCTTAAGCATGAAAATACTAACCATCTTTGTGGAATTTTGTAGATGCCTAAAGAATCTAATCCCACCTTCTTTTTCTCTCTTAAGTCAATTATTGAAAATAAAAAACTTAACAACTCCATGGATTTGTTCAAGAACCTAAAAATAATACGCATGGCAGACTACAAAATGTATGTTCTTGAAGGACCAATTGTGACCCTTCGGCTTATTAGACTGATTGCTGAGCGAACAAACAGATTAATATCGTCAATGAAAAGATTGATAATTAAAATTTTCGAAGAATTTAGAAATATTAGACTATAACAGACCGCTATGGGTCTTATAAGTTGGGTATAACGATATGCCAAAGTAAGGAATCTGAGGTCTTGTAAAGTAGCTTCATAGTGGACCACCAAGATAGTTGGTAACGGTTAGTTAGGGTGGTTGCGAATGGCCATGTTTATTAAGTTGTTAAATAAAGTGACGAGTCGAATGTTACATAAAATAAGTTTTAGTTTTAAACTATTGATTGAAAGTAAACTTATCCATTTTATAGTTTTGTACATTTTACGAACCGTTAGTAATATTCGATTATGAACATAATATTTACAATAAGTGTATAAACATATATGCATATTTTGAAATAAGTATATTTTGTCATAGTTATAAGTTCATATGCGATTATACAACATTTTGTGATTTATAGTTTGTTTGCTTGATTTCTTCGTTTTTACAAGTCATTTTGCGCTAAGGTTTTAATTAACTAAATGTACTAAATAAAATACGAAAATTTTACTATACTTATATATGAGTTTTGACTTACTATAAAATAAATGTAACATTTTATTGACTTCATTTAGTAGTGCAAAAATAATTGTATTCTTTTAAAAGTATGTGCAACTATATTCTGGCGTTTTTAAAACTATTTCACTTAGTTGGGGGTCGAAAAAGAATCAACTCAATTGGGTAACAATTGAGGGAGTTATGGCCTCCCAAATTCGACCTAAGTAATCTGCCAAAATGATTGGTTTTGACATTTCGTTTTGAAATCAAATTTTGAGAGCCCAAAGCTTACTAAAAAGTTGTGTATTTATTATGGTTGGAAAGATAACTCTTTGAACTTAACTTTAGGCTGAAGAATAGTATATTTTGATTTTGGTTTAACCAAGTTATGACCTTTTAAAGTTAAGAAAGTTTTCTGACAAAATCCGTTTTATACATCAAGCAACTTTTAAACCATATTTTTTATACGAACAAATAATGCACTTGTTTTCTTGAACATTAGATGACTTAACCACATATTTATAATTTCATTATCTTAAACATATTAATGTATTTATTGAGTGTAAAAGAATGATTACCTCAACGTTTGCTAGAAACAGAGCTTGAACTTAAGATTACACGTATTGTGCTCTCGCTACGATTTCTTAGCAGCTTGGAGGGCTGTCATATTTTTTAGAGAACAAGGGGATGGAGATGGCTGGTTAAGTAGTGGATTGTGGGGGCTGTTGAAGTGTTCTTGTTCCACATAATGAGGGTGAGTGTGTGTGCATATATATATATA
>BJCM01236222.1:0-17850 GCA_018326385.1 Flaveria bidentis
TATTTTGCAAAAGCCTTTATAATGAAATGAAATGTCGTTTTAAATGTTTCCGCTGCAATGTTTATTTAAGATAAATGTAAATATATGTTTTATGTATGATGATTGTCCAGCTGTGAGTGTCCCGGGAACGGGGCCTTACAAGTTGGTATCAGATCAAAGTTTAAGTGAAACGGGTAAAATTTTCAAAATAAACCTAAACTGAAACTGAAAATGGGACGGAAAGGGAAGGGATGCCAGTTCGAGCAGTTGTGTGGCATCAGGTATTTTTGTAATGTTAACCGGTAATACGTGTACATGTTATGTGGGTTATGTGTTTTTTGTAGATTTAGATACTTATGTAGTCAGGATAGGTGATGCTTGGAGTATGTAGTGAAAAGTAAGTGGCTAATTACAACCGACCACTATAATTAGGGACTTACTATACTTGACATAAACTGAGTTGTTCCCTTGAATGACCGTGTTGGTGTTTAAATCTTTCAGTGTGAGTTAGAGAATGGCTGGTGGTAGATCATAAAAAGCTTTGCGCGGTGGTGGTGGACGTGGTGGTGAACCACGGGTCAAGAGAGGAAGACCTAGAGTTGAAAAGGTGGTTCATGAAGAACAAGAGACCCCGCTCCCGGAGGGCGGAGATGAGAGTGCTAATCTGAGAGCCTCAGTAAAAGAGGCGGTTGGGGAAGAAGTTCATCAGGTCATGTAGAAAATATTACCGTCTGTGGTGACCGAAGTTATCAAGGCTATGAGGGGAGGTGAAAGGAAGGAGAGAAACAGACCTACGACTGAAGGGACAGCCCGAGACTGGGATGGTTCTGTCTGATGATGAAGAGGAGGAAGAAGAAGAGCATGCGCCGGAAGCGAAACGAGGTTGTAACTACGGGGCATTTCAAAGGTGTAAGCCCTCTACTTTTGATGGTAACGGCACTATTGCTGCTGCTCACCGATGGGTAAGAGAAATGGAAGTTGTTCTGAATCTCTGCGAGTGCCGAGAGGACTAGAAGGTGAAGTTTACTGCACACTCGTTTGTGGACTCGGCTCTATGTTGGTGGGACAATATTGTCCAAGCTGAGGGTAGTCGGGCTATTAGGAGGATGAGATGGTCTTAGCTGAAATAGCTAGTGATTGAGGAGTTCTGTCCTCACAGGGAAATGGATAAGGTGGAAAGGGAGTTCCTACAGCTAGAGGCAGGAATGATGACACATCAGTAGTACACTACCAAATTCAATGAGATGGCACGTCTGGTGTCGGACCAAGTGACACCCATGTCACTAAAAATCAAGCGGTATGTTCAGGGCTTGCCAGCAGATATCCGTAGGCACATGATCGCTGCCCGACCAAGCATTTTTAGGTCGGCAGTTGATCTGGCAAGAAGATTGTATGACGAGTGAGAGGTGGTGGTGGCTGAAGTGAACAAGAAGGGTAGTGGTTATTGAAACTGGAATGGGAAGAGGTTTGGTCGGGGTGATGCCTCGATAGGTAGCAAGAAGACACGGGTGGAGGACCGCCATGTGGTCACCCCTGGTGAAGCATCGAAGAGGTGTGGCAAATGTGGGAAAGAGCATTCGGGGGAATGCAAGTGGGTTTCAAATGTCTCTTTCAAGTGTGGGAAGCCTGGTCATATGGCTAGAGATTGCAGGGGTATGAGGTTTTTCAACTATGGGGAAAGTGGTCATATGAGTAAAGACTGTAAAAAGCCGAGGGCTGAGGGTTCGGTGGTGAAGAAGACGGAAGTGAAGGACCGAGGGTGAGCGCCAGAGTAATCACGATGACGCATGAGGAAGCTAGAACGAACCCTGATGTCGTGTCAGGTACGTTTCTAGTAAACCAAACTTTAGCCTCCGTGTCAGGTACCTCTCAGATTCATCCACCCGTCGCTATTTCTACCAACCTTTTCACCTCCTCGTGTTTTGGCACATTTGGTATTAGGTCGTTAAAGATCATTTGTAGAAATCGAGGATACAACAGCCATTTATCCTTCTTCAAGGCCATCATATTCTCTGCCATGCATGCGAATATCAGTCTAGCTATGTTTGCCTTCTCTCCTTTGCAGCACAACACCATTGCTTTTGCCCAGTCAATGTTTAGCCCGTCTCATCCACCTTTACGGTGATCTAGACACATGATGAAGACATGAGCAATAAATCTCCATTCCTTGGAGAGAAATGACATATTGATATCCTTTCAGGAACCAAAAGATGGCCCCTCATAACCCATGCTTCTGAATGCTTCGAACACCTCTGTATCAGACATAGAAACCTCTTCACCAGAATCCTCCTCTAGCCTCAAAATCCTCAAAACTGTCTCTGCAGTAATGGTCACCTCATGCTCTAAGACTTTGGCAGTAATTCTTTGAGTATTTCCTCGTGTATCATATTCAGAAGATCTCCAGAAGTCTCTGATGTGAAGATCATATATGGTGGTGGAATGAGAAATAGCGTAAGCTACAGGAGATCTCTGCAACCATCGGATACAATCTCTAAACCCGGCAGCTTTAGGATGTGTATCATCCAGAATAGCAGTGATGTTGTTTCTCTCATTGAACTTTAAATTTGCCATTGAAACCTTAGATACAAACCAAATGAATTACATTAGAATAAAGTATAAAGTATGAAAACATAAAAATTAGAAAAGAATAAAGAATAATAATAAAAAATAAGATGAAATAAAATTAATTAATTCGATGGCCGAAAATATAGTTTCGCACGATGAGATATAATTTCAGCAGGCGAAAGTATAGTTTCGCTAAAAGAGCACACTAGTTTCGCCCAAACAGTGAGGTAGATTCAACAGGCCGAATTGCGAAACTGAAAATTAGTCAGCGAAACTGTTAAGTTCGCTCGGGCAACATAACATTACAGATTCGCTGAGAAAATAAGAACTTTCGTTCAGTTTCGCTGGACAATCGATAGTTTCGCTGGATGAACAGCGAAGGCATCGAAGAGTCACGATCAAATATACTCACAATGTGATATTATTAACACGATTAAGTGATTGTCTCAAGGTTGAAACTCACTTGCAAACAGGAAACAACTAACAATCAAGAGCAACAACACAAAATCACATAAACACAAGAGAGAGTCAGGAAAAGCCCTAAGGAGCAGCACAGGACGAAAGTGCGAAAGTGAGAGTTTAATTTAGCAAAAATGACTTAAATAGCTTATAGTTTCGCAACGAGCGGAACTATAGTTTCGCAGCGAGCGAAACTATAGTTTCGCTAGACAAATTTATAGTTTTGCTAAGCGAAGTTGCAATTTCATCAGATGAAACTCAGATTAAAAAGACATCGCATGGGATGAGAATGTTGAGCGAAATTGCAATTTCATCTAGCGAAACAAATAGCGATATTATTTCGATGCATATTTTTTTATATATAAACAACCATAACTGAGATCAAAATTTATCAGAGATCATATCCTCAAGATATGTATTAGCACAGAGATGAATTTAGTCATCGAGCGGCAATGAGATCATACCGATAACTGAATTTAATCACAATCTTTGAATGATTTTGAAATTCTGAAACAGATCAATAACAATTGCTGATATGTTTGTCCACTTAAACCCATGCCTTATCTTTTTCAACAAACAGCAGATGATTTGTTAAGGTTCGATTAGATGCTTTAAAATGAAAGGACCCCACAATCATTTGGCAAAAATGCTCACCCAACCTCAGGATTTCTTGAATTTTGATACGATCTTAAGAACAAGTCTAGTACGGATTAGTGAAAGAGATAATCAACAAAATATTTCATTATGTGATGAATTCATCGTTTAGATGATTTAATACATCTTAGATCAAGATAGTGAGAGATCCAGGTCTATACTCACATATAATAGAGGAGATCACCATTTAAATAGATATAAAAATCTCGGTTTATCAAAAGCTTTTGTATAGAGGTCGGCGCGTTGAAAGTCCGTATTAATTTTAACCACATTGATTAAATTATTTTCAAAACAATCACGTATAAAGTGATATTTAATCCTGATGTGTTTAGTTTTAGGATGTTGGACCGGATTTTTAGTTACGGCGATAAAAGCAGAATCATCAACAAATATAGGAGTGTTAGAGAATTTCAAACCAGAGTCATGCATTTGTTGTTGAATCCAGATGATTTGTGAACAACAACTTGCAACAGAAACATATTCAGCTTCACATGTTGACAGAGCAACGGAGGTCTGCTTCTTACATTGCCAAGTGACTAACCGTCTACCAAAAAATTAACACCCTACTGATGGTTACTTATTAATCATTTTGCAGCCGCCATAATCCGAATCGCTATACACTGTAAGCTCAAAGTCATCGTCATGAGGATACCACAACCTAAGTGTTGGAGTACCCTTCTGATAACGAAATATCCTTTTAGCTCCTATGAGATGGTTAACTTTGGGTTTTGCCTGATATCTGGAACACAGACACGTCGCGTACATAATATCAGGTTGTGAGGCAGTGAGGTACATGAGGGATCCGATCATTCCTCGGTACATGGTGGCGTCCACCAGATCACCATTTTCGTCGGGTGCCACGTCGTGGTTTGTAGCAAGTGGAGTCCAGCTGCCGAAGCATTCTCCACATCAAATCGACTTAGGATATCACCTACATACTTGGTCTGATGTAGAAATATTCCATTTGGTTTCTGATCCACCTGTAACCCGAGAAAGAACTTCAACTCTCCCATGGCACTCATCTCAAATTCAGCTTTCATTACTGCTTCTAATTCTTTACACAATTCTTCGTTTTTGGAACCAAAGATTATGTCATCAACATAAAACTGTACGAGCAGTAAGTCACCATCCTTTTCTTTAATGAACAATGTACAATCAATCACTCCTTTGCGAAAGCCATGTTTCATAAGATGAGTCGAGAGCTTCTCATACCATGCTCTTGGAGCTTGATGGAGCCTGTAGAGAGCCTTATCTAGTTTGTAAACTTTGTCCCGATGATATGGATCCTCAAATCCTTCTTGTTGACTGACGTACACTGTCTCCTGGATTTCACCATGAAGGAATGCACTCTTTACATCTAATTGATAAACTTTGATCTTCATGTAAGATTCATAGGCTAGGAAGATACGGATTGCTTCCATTCTTGCCACAGGTGCAAACACTTCATTGTAGTCAATACCCTTGACTTGTCAAAATCCTTGAATGACAAGTAGAGCATTGTTTTTTATTATGACCCCTTGGTCATCCTTCTTGCACTTCAAGACCCATTTGGTACCAATCACCTTAGCACCTTTTGGTCTATCTACCAATGTCCATACCCCTAACTTCTTGAATTGAAGAAGTTCCTCTTGCCTGGCATTAACCCATGCCTCATCGTTTAGAGCTTCACTTAAATATTTTGGCTCAAATTGAGACACAAAACATCGATAGGCACCGTCATGAAGATATCCCTTTTCCATTACTGAGGCATAATCAGCTAAGTATAGCTGATTTCTTGTTTGTACTCCTGAGGCAGTGGGAATGTGGGGTTCTGAAGTGTCAGAGGCATCAACATCAGATGCTTGTCTACTTCCAGTAGTAGGAACTTGTTCCCCTTGATCCACCTGATTATTTTCCACATCTTCATAAACAGAGGAGGAGTCACTTACGTCATGTGCTCCCCTTGAAGAACTAGAAGACTCACCTTGTGAAGTTGAGGTTGTCGGGTCCATGATTGTGTGTTTAGCACATTGTACATCATTTTGGTTGATAACTCATCCTCAGGAGAGGATAGAGGGATGTTGAAGGATTTAAAGAATCCATCATAGTCGAAAAAGAAAGAGGGTCCTTTTCCAGCAAGGGGGGGTGGTGTATCTCTATACATCAACGTTGTACCACACTTCTACTTGACCCGTTGACTTGTTGTAAACCCTCTTATTCGGTATGTTGTATCCTAGAAAAATCCCTACTTCGGCCTTCTCGCTGAACTTTCCTGACTGAGTTTTCTTCAGCAGCGTACATGGCGAGCCAAACGGTTCGAGGTACTTTTGATTTGGTTTACGTTGTTGGAGTAACTCGTAACAAGTCTTACCATGAATTTTGACCACCAGGACTCGATTTAGGGTGTAACATGCATTAGCTACTGCCTCGTTCCAAAATTCGATAGGTAGTTTCGAGTCTACTAGCATCGTCTGGGTTGTGTCTATCAAGCTGCGATTCTTTCTCTCTGCAACTCTGTTCATTTGAGGAGTGTAGGCAGATGTGAAATGGTGCACTATTCCTTTTTCTTTGCAGAATGCCTCCATCCATTGGTTCTTGAACTCGGTACCGTTGTCTGAGCGAACTTGCCTTACCTTTAGCTTGTAGAGTGACTCCAATGTAGTTACCAGCTCTTTGAATAATTCAAATCTTTTTTATTTGGATTTTAGAAACATCACCCAATAAAATCTTGATTAATCATCCGTAACTACATAGCAATACAAATTGTCGGCATAGCTCTTTGTACTAACTGGCCCAAATAGATCCATGTGAAGAAGCTCAAGATGTAGGTCAATTGAGTGAACTTTCTTTTCCTTATGAGACTTCTTTGTCTATTTCCCTTTCTTACACGTGACACAAAAATCCAGTAATTGGAAGTTCTTAACATTTACTCCATGCACTAAATCATTCTGGATCAAGTGATTCATCTTTCGTGGATTAGTGTGTCCCATTCTCCTATGCCAGGAGATGGAGTCTTTCTCTGTTGCCTTTGACAAGAAGCATTGTACTTGATGATCGGTTGTGGAGGCCTTTGATAGGTCCAAGACATATAAATCATTATATCTTGAAGCTGACATTAAGACTTGGTCCTCTAGGATTACATACTCCTTCAACATATAGCACTTCTTGTTGTAAAAAACTACCTTGAATCCTTTCTCACAAATCTAGGATACAGAAATCAGGTTATTTTGTAGTTGTTGTACGTAGTTGACCTTGTCAAACTTGACTTTCTTGTTTCCCACTTTGCCTTGTGCTGCGATATAACCTCCTTTATTTCCAGCAAATGAAACGTGTCCTCCTTTAATTTGTTTGACATTTGACAAGAGAGACAGGTTCCCAGTCATGTGCCTTGATGCCCTGCAATCAACAATCCAGGTATTTGTAGAAGCACTATATCGGACACCCTGCACATTTAACGGAAATGATTAGTTTAGGTTAGGGACCCAAGCCTTAACTGGCTTGGGTGACCCAGTGGAATCACACTTCATGAACTCAACCCACTATCCTTTTAAGGGAGAGGGCATATCTTTCTTCTTGTTGTTCTCATTATTAGACATTTGACTAGACTTTTCTTTCTATAAGCTAGTTTTGTGTAAGGCCTGTTTGTGATAAACAGATGATTGGCTTATGGTTTGAACTTTAGGTTCATAGGTTCTTTTTGGTGTAGCAATTGACCTCCTGTTTGAAGAACTTGGTTTAGTATCATGAAGTTCAACTTTCTTTCTTTGTGTCTGATAATAAGGACACTTAGAAGCTATATGTCCTCTCTTTCCACACGTGTAGCAGGATCTACCTTCTACATGTTGGAAAAGTTGTCTCTGTGGGGAAGTGTGTGATACCGGAGTGAATTTGTTTTGGTTGGGTTTGGACACTTCTTGTTTAGATATTTTAATTTCTTTAACAAAATTAATTGTTTTAACGTTTTTAACATCTTTTAGCCTTTTGTTTATATGGACTATGAGGTGGAGCATGTGGTTGGTTAATTTGTTTGGTTGTTTTGGGTTCAGAAATAGACATGTTTGACCCTGACTTTCCATTAACCTTGTTAAGTTGTTCTTCCAAATTCACAATAGGAAGTTTACCTTTCGACTTCAAAGTAGCCTCCTTTTGTTTAGTGACAGATTCCACTAGTTTACTTATGGAATCTGGGTCACTAACTAGAGGAGTGGACACCACATGATCCTTAATAGGATTGTTATTTACTAGTCTACATTTAGCATTTAACACTGTCTCATGTGGTGGTGGTACCACTTTGTAACCCAACCCCTCCCCGTTATTTTGTTCTCTCACTAAGTGTTGAACTATGTGAGAAGAACTAGTCCAACTGTGTAGTATTTGTTTTAGAGAGTTGACTTGGACTTCTAAAACTGCCTTTTCTTTCTTAGCTTCTTCTAGGGAGTTTAAATAGAACTTTATGTCATTTGCTTGATTAAAGGCAACAACTTCGGTTTCCCTTAGTTGTTTATTTAAAAGTTCTATTTTCTCTTTATAACTATGCTCATTTTGTTTCAAATTTCTATTAGCTTCTGTACACAGTTGTAAGTCATTTACTAAGCTATCATTGTGATCTAATAACCTAGCAAATTTTAAATCTATGCTTTCTCTAAATTTGTTACATTTACTACAAGCATTATTATCAAAAAGTTGGTCTGTGGTACTTACCTGTGAAGATTCGGTTGAATCTGCCATTAGTGCAGAGTTTGACTCTTCAAATGCTGGAGATTCTGGACATGTCGTTCTGAGACCTTCTTCAATCAGGTGATTGACCACATTTTCAGTATCTTCATTATTTGACATCACTAGTTCAACTGCTATTTCACCTTCACTTGAAGTGTCATCATCCAGACCCTCAACATTTGCGATGTTTGACTCCCCCGGAGATACAAAACGAAAGGTCCAATCTTGACCTTCGTCGTCTTGTGCAGTCAAAGCCTTTGTATCTCTGCTTGACGAGGCAGCTCCACTCATGGGTTTGTCTTGACGGTTGAATGATGAGAAAGGATTCATGTTACCTGTTTTCTTGGGCTTTACACATTCACGTTTGAAGTGCCCCTTTTCTCCATAGTTAAAGCAGGTAACTTTGGTTTTGTTGAAACCAAAAGTTGTATCCTTTGTGTCTATCAAGTTCTGTCCTGTCTTTTTCACAAACTTCTTAGCCCTTCGAACAACACTTGCTAAAGCCCATATAATGTCCATTCTTTCTAATTCATTCTCGTCCACCTGCTCATAATCCTCATCAGCCAAATGGCAATTTCTGATCTTTCCTGCAACTAGACCATCGAACAACCGCAGCTAAAAGCTCCATATGCTCCTTTGCAACCTCAACAGTAATATTCCCTAGATTCTCGGTCTTCAACTTCGTAGCATTTGCTTCCGATGTGATATATTGGGTACTAGATGACCCTGACGTTTCAGATCCTGAACCTGTAGGATGAGAAGGAGTGGCTGAACTAGACAAAAATGTCATTTGAAGAGGTGCTCCTGAACTTGTTGAAGTGGAAGTGGATTTATAGATTGAAGGATTCTGATCATAGGATCCTTTCTGTGATCTGTATTTCAACCTCAGTTCCTCCTCCCTTAATTTCAGGATGAAGTCATTTATGTCTAATTTTGCCAGTAAGTTGTTCTGTCTCTAATTAGACATAAACGAGTCCCACTTCTATGGCAGACCATCGGTAAAGGTTGAGACCTTATCTTCCATTGACGTTGTGACTCCATGAGTGTGCATCTCACTTATTAAATGGTAGAATCTATCTATGACATCATCCAAGCTCTCTTTACCCATCGAAGAGAAGTCATCAAACTCCTTCTTCAAAGCCTTTGCCTTTAGAGCTTTTAACAATGCATTCCCGTCGTATAGTTTCTGCAAGGCTTCCCATAACTTCTTTGTCTGTTTGTTCTTAGAAAACTAGTGGAATATATCCTTAGGTATCGACTGAATCAACAGAGCATACACTTTCTTCTCAGCATTATACTTCACGTTCTGGCTATCAGTCATGCCACCCAAGGTAAGTTTAACACCATCAGCACCAACTGGCATGCTATAATCTGTCTTGATTGATTCCCACAGATTGGGATCAATTCCGTTTAGATAAATCTCAAACATTTACTTCCATTGTGGGTAATCATCTAACGTTATAAGTTTAGGGGGCTTATTGTGATTCCCTATTTCATTTTCCAGAAGCAAAAGGTTTTGAATACGAGAGTCTCTACCGGCAGTAAACGCAAAGTACTAATCTTCCATTTCTATAAACTTTAAATTTTAACTCAAGACTTATTCACTCGTGCGAATGGAGAGGTGCGAATGGGCCAGTCGTGTGATTGAATCAATAAAGATGTGTCAATCGTGCGATTGGACTAATGTGGATGAACAACTGTGCGTTTGGGAAAATGCGGATGGATAACGCGAATGGGTTGGTTCAGTCGTACGAATGCATGGGCGACTGAGTTCAATTGTGTGTATGGGATGTGCGATTGAGTTCAGTCGTGCGATTGAGCCAATCGTGCGACTGAAGGCTGTTGTTTATGAAAATTCGAAGGTTTTTGATATTTTGACTCAAAAACACGAGTTTTCAAGACCCTAATTTGTCGTATTCTAGAAAACTTAAACTTTTAGATCTGGAGACACTGAAAACACTGTTTTACTCAAAAAAGGTGACTCTTTTGAATGAAAAACGTGATTTTTGCACCAAAACTAATCGAATCACACGCAAAATCAAGAACCAAAGCTCTGATACCACTTGTTAGGACTGTGTACGTACGGAGTACTAACTGATAATGCGTGTATACCTAATCAAATAGTGCGGAATCCTATTTGATTGGCGATCCAATCAGTGAGAACGCACTTTCAATCAATCTAGAAATTAATGAAACGTTATGAGCGATTAGAACACGATCAACTATGATCTATGAAGTTAGAACAGGTTCTCTAAGGTCTCTGTACGGCTAGGGTACGTATGTGAGTCGAAATTCTTCAAGTGTTCCTTTTTCCACGAATTAGGTGGTATTTATAGGTTAGGGTTTGTCAATCGTATGACTGAACCATTAGTATGGTTCAGTCGTGCGACTGAATCATACGATTGGTCCATACGCACGATTGAGGGTTCAGTCGTGCGACTGAGCCAATCTTATGTCTCAATCGTACGACTGATCCAGTCTCTTGGTTTAGTCGTGCGACTAGTCCATTAGCATGAAGTGTTCATGCATAGGTCCATTAGCATAGTCCATTCGCATGAATACTTCATACAATTAAGTTTCAACACATTTCTCAACCATTCTTGACTAAGAACTATGTAAACAACCACAAACCTATATAGTTAGTTCAATATGCGTTATGATACAATAAACAATGAAACATTAAACAATATAAGAATCAATCACATATTTCATTTCATTCAACTCATTCATTACATATATGTAAGACATGAAAGACATTTTACATTAAGCTCCTAAACTAGGTTCACATGTATCAACATAGTTCTTCAGGGGGAGCACTTGAAGTAAGTGACTCCTCCTCTGATGATGAAGATGTGGAAAATGATCCGGTGGATCAAGGGGAACAGGTTCCTACTACTACAAGTACACAAGAATCTGATGTTGATGCCCTCTGACACTTCGCAACCTCATACTCCCACCACCTCAGATACTGAAACTGGTGTTCACAATCTGAAAATGAGGTAGTTGTTCCCACCACTCCTGGATCACGTTTAAATGTTTATCATCCTTTGGACAATGTTGTTGGAGATGTTCGATCAGGAGTATAGACTAGAAATCAGCTACACTCAGTTGATTATGCCTCAGTAATGGAAAAGGGATATCTTCATGATGGTGCGTATTGCTATTTTGTGTCTCAATTTGAGCCAAAGTATGTAAGTGAAGCTCTAAACGATGAGGCATGGGTCAGTGCCATACAAGAGGAACTTCTTCAATTCAAGAAGTTAGGGGTATGGACACTGGTGGATAGACCAAAAGGTGCTAAGGTGATTGGTACAAAATGGGTCTTGAAGTGTAAGAAAGATGACCAAGGAGTCATAATAAGAAACAAGGCTCGACTTGTAGTTCAAGGATTTCGACAAGTCGAGGGTATTGATTAAAATGAATTGTTTGCACCTGTGGCAAGAATGGAAGCAATCCGTATCTTCCTAGCCTATGCATATTACATGAAGATCAAAGTTTATCAATTGGATGTAAAGAGTGCATTCCTTCATGGTGAAATCTAGTAGACAGTGTACGTTAGTTAACCTGAAGGATTTCAGGTTCCGTATAATCGGGACAGAGTTGACAAACTAGATACGGACTCTTTACGGGCTCCACCAAGCCCCAAGAGCATGGTATGAGAAGCTCTTGACTCATCTTGTGAAACACGACTTTCACAGAGGAGTGATTGAGTGTACACTGTTTATCAAAGAAAAGGATGGTGACTTACTGCTCGTACAAATTTATGTTGATGGCATAATCTTCGATTTCAAAAACGAAGAATTGTGTAAAGAATTTGAAGCAGTAATGAAAGCTGAATTTGAGATGAGTGCCATGGGAAAGATGAAGTTCTTTCTTGGGTTACAGGTGGATCAGACACCAAATGGAATATTTCTACATCAGACCAAGTATGTAGGTGATATCCTAAGTCGGTTTGATATGGATAATGCTTCGACAGCTGGGACTCCACTTGATACAAACCATGACATGGCACCCGATGAAAATGGTGATCTGGTGGATGCCACCATGTACCAAGGAATGATCGGATCCCTCATGTACCTCACTACCTCACGACCTGATATCATGTACGCGACGTGTCTATGTTCCAGACATCAGGAAAACCCAAAGTCAACCATCTCATAAGAGTTAAAAGGATATTTCGTTATCTGATGGGTACTCCAACACTCGGGTTATGGTATCCTCATGACGATGACTTTGAGCTTACAGCGTATAGCGATTCGGATTATGGCAGCTGCAAAATGAATTATAAGTCAACATCAGCAGGGTGTCAATTCTTTGGTAAACGGTTAGTCACCTGGCAGTATAAGAAGCAGACCTATGTTGCTCTGTCAACATGTGAAGCTGAATACGTTGCTGCTGCAAGTTGTTGTTCACAAATCATATGGATTCAACAGCAAATACGTGACTATGGTTTGAAATTCTCTAACACTCCTACATTTTTTGATAATTCTGCTGCTATCGGCGTAACTAAAAATCCGGTACAACATCTTAAAACTAAACACATCGAGATTAAATATCACTTTATACGTGTTTGTTTTGAAAAGAATTTAATCGATGTGGTTAAAATTAATACGGACTTTCAATGCGCCGGCCTCTATACAAAAGCTTTTGATAAACCGAGATTTTTATATCTGTTAGAGGTCAATGGCGTGAAAAAGAAATGTGAAGTGATTCCAGATAACAAAAGTCCATAGTCCGACGAGTAGAGTTATTTTTGATTTATTTATTATTTTATTATTTTTTATTTCATTTATTTTATTTTTCTTTCTTCGCCTATAAAATCCAAAAACTCAAAAAAAAAATTTGGTTTTAGAATTTTAGGGGGAGAATAGGTTAGATTAGTATTAAATTAGTTGTTTTATTTAATTACTTAAAAAAAACAAATATATATAGAGGGAGGAGGACAACTTAGCTAAAAGGTAAGAAATCAAATCTGATATACTAATTCAACGAATTTGGAAAATGATAGTACACAGAGAACATATTATTTGGGACTTCAAAAGTTCAACTATTTTAAGATGCAAAAGTCAAAGTTCAAGTCTGAAAAGTCTAAGCTAAATAAAAAGGAAAAATGATAACAAAACTAGTAGGTTACCAAGGTAACATAGAGAAAGTAGACCTATAGGTTGTTAGTTCATTATATGATGTGTTAGTAGATTCAACACGATAGAAAAATATACCTCGTTGGTGGTTCAAATTACAAACTAAGTTGTTCAACCTGTTGTGGGGTCCCGTCTTATCCCTGGTTAACACAATCAACATTGTTCCAATAAGGGGTGAAGAGCAAAATAAACGCCACATATGTGTGTGGACGACCATAAAATATGAGAAAAGCACTTGAAAAATGCATAAAGCAATCTAGCTAATAACTTATGTTGTTGGTGCGATATGTACAAAAAGAAAAATAATTGCTCAAGCAAGAAGATAGGTTGTGTGCCTCTCTACTGTGCGATAGCACTGACCTGAGGATAAGCATAACGTAAATATTTTAGAATTCATTGTTGTTTGCGCCTCTTTGTTGTGCGATGGCACTGACCTGAGGCTTAGCATCTCTTTGAAAGCTCTTAGAATAGTCTCTTCTTGAAATATACTCGTAGACCGCTCAAAAATTTCCTGAGGAACGTTGATTACCATATCAGCGTGGGAACCACAAAAGCTTATTGAAATAATTAAACCTTAACTCATCACCAGTGTGTGTCAAAAGTCTGTGTATGTATTTAAAAGGACAAGTATACTAACAATCATCGTGAGTTGCAGTTCTTGAAAGTCAAAATCATTGTGTGCATCTTGTAGCTCTTGTATGATTTCCTAAAATTGCTATTGACTATCAGTGAAAACAATGATTAAGCATCAAAATGGTATATTAAAATGTCCCAAGTGATTCTGATATACATGTATGATTCCAAAATGAATCGTACCAGAAATGATAAACTAGAATTAAAGCAGTGTTGTCCACGAAGTAAAATCAATTAGAATTACTCTAATAGGTTTAAGATCCAATCTCTAAACAAAAATACAAAAATATGTCCTGATTTTGTTTGTTAAATTTTCTAGTTGCTTTATTTTTTTCATTTTAGTCATTTAGTATATCAAAGTCGGACTAGGTATCGAGACTTCACCTGTGAATCACTCACTCAAAAGGGTCACGTCTGAGGTGACCAAAATATTCAAAATTAAAAATGAGTCACGTCTAAGGTGACAAATTTGTTTTAAGTAAAAGGATCACGTCTGAGGTGATCAATAGGTTTTTCAATTTAAAAAGGTCATGTCTGAGATGATCATTGTTGATAACCTTTTATCTATTGTTAAAAGGATTAAGTTGTTGAAAGTGCATAAGGTTAAAATCTTAAGTCAGACTCATTCGCACGACTACACCATAAGTATGGACCAGTCGCACGAATGGGGCATGAGTATGAACCATTCACGTGATTGGATCACCAGAATGAACCAATCGCACGAATGGAGGTGACCGAATGAGTAAGTCGCACGACTGAAACCTAGTCACACGACTGAATGTGACCAACTGAGCCAATCGCACGACTGAGCTCTAGTCACACGAATGAAGTGTGCGAATGGATCCAGTGGATCGACTGATGATAAAATTAAAATAAATAGGCCTAAAGTCAATCGCATATCTTCATCACCCTTCGATCGCCCGAAAGTAGCTACACTCTGCCAAAATTTGATTAAGTCGATTTCTCTTCACCATTGTGTTACTGACATGTTGTAGCATCATCTGCAGGTAATGAAAGATCAAAATCGCACAAAATGCGCAGTGAAAACTAACCCTAAAAGGCTCAAATTGTTTAAAATCAAGAAATAAGTAATAACCAACTAACAGACCATATAATGTGCAAATTGGTTAAAATGAAAGACATTGTGACAATTAGGATTCCTGCGAGTCTATAGAGTCTAAACACAACGTTTAACTTCCAGTTTTGACCTAGATTCAGGGTTAAAGTGTCGAACAGAGAGGTTTGTGACTGGTCACTACGAATGAACTTCAATCGCACGAATGAACTGGGAAAATGACTCAATCAGAAGAATGAACTAGGCATATGAGCACAATCGCCCGATTGAACTCAGCCGCATGCTCAGTCGCCCGATTGAACTCAGTTGCATGCTAAGTTGCCCGATTGAACTCAGCTGCATGCTCAGTCGCCCGATTGAAGTCAGTCACATACTCAATCAATCGACTGAACTCAGTCGTATGGCTCAATCACACGATTGAACCAGACTGATTTCAAAACAGTTTAAATTTCAAGTGTTTCTGTTATGGGTTAATCTAATGTTTATGTGTCTTATGTTATAGAAACATGGCAGAAAGGTCGACTATGAAAGCCAAGCATAACATCTGTGCCCACCTTGATCCTACATCCCAGAACGCTGCTGAGTTCTCAGGGATTATATCTTTTCTGCACCGATCATGGATCTTCAAGGCTATCTCAACTCCGTGCACACCTTATAGGTCCATCCAGCAGTCTTTCTGGGAGAGTGCCAGGGTAGACAGATCAGTTGACCCCCATTGTATATGGAGCTCTATCTTGGGTCAAGAGATAGTGATCATAGAGGAGGATTTGAGACGGGTCTTAGGATTGGGTGAGGACAGAAGCCACCCAACTAAATTACATCCCCTGACTGTCCACGGATGCTTTACGAGGATCAAGTATGCCGGCGACTTAAATGCCGGGGTGCTGAATAAGAGTAACATGTGCCCTCAATTTAAGTATCTGGAACATGTGATCCTAAAGTGCATATCCTCCAGGCGTGGAGGATTTGACGACCTCGCTGGCCAATCTAGAATGCATACGTTGGAGGGGTACTGAACCATCCGTTCAGTTTCCCCCGCATGAACTCTCCTATCTGATCGAGAACATAGAGGCCAAAGGCAAGGAAGGCTTTTGCATCTACCCACGATTCCTACAGATGATCATTAACGAGAAACTTCCTTCGGTGCCTAAGGAGTGTCATGATGCAGTTACACTTGAGGTCATGGATGAAACCACCCTCGAGAGGATGAAGGTCTACCAGGACAAGCAGGTGAAGCCCCTGGTGAGGAGGTTGTTTAGCCATCTGTCCAATGCAGAGTACGTGGCGCCAGCAAGGAGGAAGTGTCATCACAACGAGTGTGATTCTGATGTGGTGCAGATTACTCTACCCTCCGATGATTCTAACGGTGATGACCACGGTGATGATCAAGGAGGTGATGGTTAGGGTGGACCCGAGTCTGCTTCCATTCATCCTAACTTCCACATAGAGGAAGAGGGGAGTCTGATGTTGAGCCTCTGGTGTGGACGATGGGGAGCCGGGTCGTAGCCACTGAAAGAGGGCTCAGGGTGGTTGGTGGACACAAGGGTGACTCCGAGGATGTTGTTACTACTTATCCATATTATACCCCGGACCAGCCCAGTAGCCAAGGGGGAGCCTCTGTGCATAAAGGCTCCAAGAAGAAGAGGATATCTCACCCTTATGGCAAAAAGGGTAAGAGGCCATGATTTTCATTGACCACATCCACCACCACTACTGCCACAACCACCACTACAACCACCACCACCACATCTCCCACATCCACCATAGCTACCACAACCACTACCACACCACCTATCACTACCACACTCCCAACCTCCACAACTACTGCCAACCCTTCACCATCCACTCATATCCCACCTCCCATATTCACCACTTCCACCAGCCACCAAGCAAGACCGTCAACCCACACCACCTTCACCTGAGGACCCACTCTACCCTCCATTAGGGTAAAGGAATAGTTGACCGCACTAAACCGCATGGTGCTGAAACTATTAGTTGCTGATGAAGAAAAAACTGCTCAACTACGTCATGTAACACCCGGTTATTTATTTATTTTGAAGCCGAAGAAGGAAGAAAAAAAGAAATAAAGTCCAAAGTCAAGGGACCAAACTCGCCAATGAGAGAAAGTTGGGGAAGTGGGAGTATTTAAGGGAGAGGGCAGCCCTTACCCTCTCCCCACACCCACCAATATCAGCCAAAGAAGAGAGAAGAGAAAAAGAGGAAGAAAAGTTGGTTCAGGTTGGTTCGAGTGGCCAAAATCATTGAGAAGCGAGTCAAATCGAAGCCCTTCTCATTGTGGTCATTTGTGTGAGTTCTAGGACCCCTCCATTAAACGTTTTTGAATGATTTGGGGCTGGAAAACATCTGAAAATCGGGTTTTTGAGTGTGTGCATGTTTGACCCGTTTGGGTATGTGTATGTGTTTGTATGATGCATTTGAGTCTTGATTGTAAGCTTGTGTTTGCTTGACTGGTGTTGTGGTATGCATTCCTAAGGTCTAGGATGGTTGATTTGGGCTTAGAATGGGTTTAGATGTGTTTGGAGGTCGAAAAGGGTAGTTCGCGTTCGGCTGGAACTGCATTCTGCATCAGCTAGGGCTAGGCGACCGACTGGAGACCGAATGGAGGCCATACGGCTGAATAGGGTGCGA